>JANKOE010000002.1:62935154-62953939 GCA_026284465.1 Erythroxylum citrifolium | reverse complement strand
CAATATTCTAATTAATTAATATATTGTAATTAATTAATTACATTATTTTTTACAAACCAACTACTATCAATGGTAATGGTAATCATTCCTTCCTCTTAATCAACCATCATAATTATAATGATAATATCCATTCTCATTCCTATTATCATTCTCTCATACAAACCAATCGCGCCCTAAGTAACTACAACTTCAAACACATATGCTTATTATTTATAATTTGAGGCCAAGAATAATTCATGTTTTACCAATGTAAATCATGCTTTTAATACATAGATCTAGTGACATAAGACTTGCCTGTGGGATAAAGTTCTACTCAATTAAATTCATCTATAACTTTATGACAAAACTATTGAATTATGTTCCTTTTCTTAATTCATGTGGGTAGAGTAAGAAATATAATCCGATATTTTATTCTAATTAATCATACAAATATAACAAAATTCCTATGGGTAGATATTATCATATCATGTATAATTAATTACAATTAACGTTTTAGTGTGATATTAAAACTAAATACATAATCCTAATTAATCAGAGATGTTATGGCTACTCCCAATTAATTAAAATCATATAGATCACTCACATTACTTCAAACTTAAAATAAAGGCTAAATATTTGCAACAAGTAATTAATAATGTAAATAAATCAGATAATAATACACAAAATTATTTAATCTAATTTTGCATGTATAATGATCATAAATTTATGCACACAATTTTCAATTAACCACATATAATTTGTGCAAATAGTTAAACAATTATAACTTGCATGCCAAATTTAATTCAAATATTAAACATACAAATTAAAAATTAATATTCACAAAATATTAATACCAAAAATGATTTTATAATTAAAATCATAACAAAATGGGTTAGATGCTTAATTAATCCAACAATTAATAACATTAAAAGAATTAATTAATTAAAAAAACATAGTCATTGTCTTCAGCCTCTTGGTGCAGTAAAAGCAATTGGCGGATATCTTTACGAAACCTCTTGATGTAGTAATGTTTGAACTTCTTCAAGGGGCTTTGGGGATGTGCGGTTTACGTTATTGATGTATATTTCTTTATTAAAAAAACGAAATGAAACATTTTGTATGCAAGGGAATTAAAAATCCATAACTTTTATGTTTCTCTCTGCTACCATTGCACAACCCCTCAGCTACCGTTGCACTCCTCTTTTCTCTTACAATTTCATCTTCACGTTATTCAACATATGGGCTTCTTCTCCCTCTTAGCTAAATCGTTGGATCTTCAATCTCATTCTCAAGATTGATTTCTGTTTTTGGCATCTCAAGATTCATCATCACTGATAACTTTTTGGTAACTCTTCTCTCTACAATGTCATTTCCACGTTGAAATTGATTAGGTGTTTGGTTCCTAATTGGAATGGGCAAGAACAAAGAGAAAACGTTCTCTTTAGGGTTAAAAAAGAAAACAACAACTCCTTCACGTTGTTTAAGTCGATTAATGCTCAACCTGACACTCGGAAGGAGACTCACTAGGGCTGGGTCATCTTCAGTTGCTCCCATTGATATTCCTGATACTACTTTTGTTTGGGAAAGAGTACCAGATCTAGATGATGACGTTGCTCCGATCATATTATCTATGGTTGAAGACTCTATCTCAGAGTCCAATGAGACTCCCGCAGCAATTGTTCCACTGACTGTGCCTCCTACGACTCCTCATAAATGTACACAGGAGTGGGCTCAAAAAATAGTCCAACCACCTTGACGCATTTATTCTGTCCGCCTGACAGTGGACAATGCGATTTCTTTTAAGTTCTACTCCTACGTGGCTGAACAGAAATGGGCAACTCTCAACATTGTCGAGTTCATTCTCTACTGTCCAATCAATTTAGAGGAGTTTCAATAACATAGACTGGACACTTTATTATCGGAGAGACATTTACTGCAAGCTTCATTGCTTCCACAACACCATGACTCATATATGGAAAAAGAGTTTTACTGCAATTTAACTAGTGATATTCTGAATGAGACTGCTTTGAGTTATAGATTAGTATTTGTACGGGGTTGGGTAGTCCATTTTGATGCTGATCATTTGAATTTTTTATGGGATTTGATAAATTGATTTGGTGATCAACTTTATGATGATGATTGTAATGTGTCAAATGATTTAATTACTACGGTATTGACTGGTGGAAAATTAACTGGATGGTCATCTAGCTCTGTGCTTTATTCTTCAATGCTTACCCAAAAGTATTTCGTGCTCTTTAAGTTAGCAGTGACCAACTGGATGCTGAGCACACACGTTTTCTTTGTCTACTTGGCATAAGCCAAATTGATTTATGTGGTCAGTACTAGGGTGTGATTCAATCTTAGAGGTCTCATTATTGAAACTATGTTGGCCATTGAGAGTAAGTCGCATTATTTACTATACTTTCCATGTCTAATCTCTCAATTTTTATATGCAAATGACATTCCCATAATGGAGTCGAGTATACTTGAGTCGGTGTCCTTGATGAACATCTCTCCAAGGATTTTTAGGCAACCTCGGGTAGTGGATTTGTCGTACACAACATCTGGCCCCTTGAATGGCTTGGGGATAACTTATGTCAATCCTCATGCAGTTCTCTTTATTGGGCGTGAAAATCTTTCATAGGAAGTGAGGTTGAGAGATAGTTTCAAGGATTGAGGGGGTCAATTCAATTGGATTTCCACAGATCAATTCAATTGGATCTCCACATAACCCGAAATACTGAACCATGTTCAGAAAATTATGTAACTCATAACCTTGAACCAATCCTCTCACTTTGGTTCAAACAAACTCTTTCTATTTAATCTCCTAAGAATCATAATTTCCCATGAAAAATTAAACAATTGTCTTAGGAATCCAACACTTTTAAAACCAAGTCAATCAGATGTCGGACGGAGAAATTATACATAAAAGATTACAAAAGGGTCGGATTAGAAACAAAATAATAGAATTTCAAATCTATTAATAAAACCGACTTTTCCAAAAATCACAACTCTTGATCCCGCACTCCAAATTTGACAAATTTGGTATCAATAGAAAGCTCAAAGGAAGCTCTAAAATTTTCATGAAGGACAAAAAAAACAATTTGGCCTCTAAGGGAGTCAAAAACCACTTCAAAGTTTCTGTCCACTAATGGTCATACTAAACAGTACAACTTATAAAAATCATAACTCCACATTCCATGGTCCAAAAATTCCATGCTTTACCTCAATAGAAAGATAAAAACATAATCTAAAACTTTCATGAAGAACTTAAACACAAATTCAACCTCTGACTAGGTCAAATTTTCACTTAAAGATTCTGCCCTGTTATTGTCATCCTATACCAACTCCAAACTTTAAACTTTCATATCTTCCAATTCCCACATCCAAAAATTACATACTTTATAGCGTTGGAAAGATTGACAGACACGCTACAACTTTCATATAGACCACATCTGTACGACGAGTGGCCTCAAAGTCGAGTACACCTAAATGTCACTTAGAGACATTTTTACAAAACAAAGTAAAATAATACTTAACTTTGACTGATCATAACTTTTACTCCCGATATCGAAAAATATCAAACTTTATGGCGACAGAAAGTTCTCGACAGAAGCTACAAGTTTCATGAAGATCCTTTTCTCAAAGTCTGCCTAAATCAAAAAGTCAACTCTCTATAACCAAAAAGTCAAACTTTTCTCAATTCTTCAAATTCTCACACTTTTCTCTTTATTTCTTAATTTTTCAACTTCCATTTCAATCAACTCATTCACTTTACTCTCATAACTCATACAAATTTACTCAAATATCAAAGTCCTCAAATCTTTTCTCATCAATTTTCCTTAAGGCACAAAACATCTATAACACAATTCCATATACAAAAACACTCATTGAATTTCATTTAATATTTTTAAATTTCCACTTAAAGATCGGGGTCCAACACAAATGCAGATGCATATCAAACTCACTTCTATTTTTATTTTGTTGTGACCGAGCGTCTATTTCACCGTCTCATATCTGTTGTGGATACCGGGCTCATTTCAGTATTGTCCCGTACCCATTGTGAATACCAGGCTCATTAAACATTGAACTTGAAGCTTTGATACGGATAATTGAGATTAAAGCTCTTTTGACGTTGGCTATTCCGGTCACAACTCCTTATGTGAACATGCATCATGTAATGGAGTATAATAGTTCACATAATATATTGTCAGTCACTTTCAGTCAATGAGCACCTTCAATTTTCACAGTTCATCGGCTCTAAGTTTGGCATTCAATAAATAGTTGAGCGTTCAATTTCCTTATTCACATTCAAATCACAAACACTCCCAATATAGTCCCGAATATAAAACTTCTCGGACAATCAATTGTCTGGAATCAATAATATCACAATTACAATCAGATCATTAATAGTTCAATAATTAGAAGTTAAACAGAAATAAATCAATCATAGTGAGAACATCTAGATTACTCACAGTATGCTCTAGTATACGCCATTGCCTGGATGGACCGGTAATGTCTTAATGATGGCATTCGATTTGAGCGTCTATACATCATACAATACACACAGGATTCACATTACAAAGTTGATCAATCAAATACATATTCACTTATGCATATACATAAATGTGTCATGTTCAATGCATGCCTAGTGACTATCCCGGGTATGTTTCCTTAATCATTATTCATAATCATTCGCATATTGTCACTTGGATATGTCTTGTTTGCATTTAGGTTAATACCTTAAGTAGACTTGATCATGCTTCATTCATTAACCATACATTTAGTAACTCTTTTCTAGCATAACAAATATTTCACAATTCTCATTCATTCATTTTGAATGCATTATTAATATCCTTTGGAATACAGTTGCATTCATATGAATTTCTCCACTCCTTTAATACTCATTCATTCCAAACTTAGACGTATTATTATTAAACATTCTTTTCCTTGAAGTATAACATCAATTATCAATCAAAACTTTTCATACATTTAACCAACTTTTCGAACATCAAATTATGTTCATTTTAAACTTTAATCAAGTCCAAATGCATCATAGTTAAGTACCTTTTTCTTAATTGGTTCTAAAATCACACAAAAGAACATTTTCTTTATTGTCATGCCATTTCCATGATCATGTATGGCTTCCCACAATCGTAGGATGGGTTATCCAAAAGTCCTCATCCAATTCCTTCATTAGTTTTTTTTCCATATTCCTTCATTAGGATGGGTTATCCAAAAGTCTTCATCCAATTCCTCATCCAAACTAGAATACAGAGAAATTTTTGAAGCAATTTCGGTGGAGAGAGGTGAGGGAAACAACAGAAACATTGCTGTTAGAATTTGCTTCATCAACATGATAGATGTCACCAATTTTCAAAGACATATGTCTTAAGACATGGAATCCACTTGCCCATTTCATATGTTGCCGTTAACCATTTCATATGCTGCCATTAATCCACACATTAAATTGCCATATGTCACCAATTAATCAGTCCATATGTCTCATTATAATTAGTCCACAAGTCACACAATAATTGGTCCATTTGTCAATTAATTAACTATGCCAAATATCACCTAATTATAAACGTACCCATCCTAATTTTTTTATGTATCAATTTATCCTACACTTAGCCTTTTTTTAATCCAATTGTACATATTAATTCATCAATCTCCCAATTAATAACAATTAATTCCAATTTACTAAATGGAATCCGATCAAACCAAAATTCAAAATATAACAATTCACAATCCACATCATAGTCACTTAACAATTTTCATATTCAGGGACATGTCAAATGAGTGCATATACTTACTTGTAATGTGTACAAATATCAATTCGTGTATAAATGCTAATGTTATACATGTATATGCAATGCTTGATCTAGGGTTGAACCCTTAGCATGTTCTAGAAAACAGGATATTACAATTGATATGCCAAAGATGAGTGATAAGAGCAAAGACAAAATTAAGAGCGAAAATCCAGAGTTGAGGGTCAGGATGAGTGACTATCGCAAAGAGATTACTAGAGATTAAGAATCAGAGAGTAGATTGCCACAAACAACTCGTCAACTGGCTAGTTGGAGGACTATGTCATTAAGGGAGGCTCGAGGCCATTTTTAACCAAAATTGAGCCTTATTCGAGCCCTTGTGGCTGCTTAGGACTTCAGCATGCATAAGGAACCCCTGCAACTATACAAAAACATGGTCTTTAGAAACTTTTTAACCTAGAGAGAAGTCGATTGACTGTAAGTGAGTATTCAAGATCCTGTACAAGTCAGATAGGACAATTGAGAGATACGAGCACAACTGGTGGTGAAGGGTTTCACGCAAATTGAAGGTCTCAATTTTCATGAGACATTTGTGCCGTTTGCCAAGCTCATGACCGTTTGTATTTTTCTGTTCGTCGCAACTGTGTGAGGATAGGAGTTACATCAAATAGAAGTTAACTACACATTCCTGCATGGCAACTTAAAGGAGGAAGTATATATGAAGATTCCTCCTAGATTCATAGCAAGTAATAAGGAAAAAGATTGTTGATTACACAAGTCGATTTATGGGTTGTGATGGACTTCTTAAAATTGGCAAGGTATGGTTTTGTTCAATCCTGACTAAATAATTCACTGTTTACAGTCGATTTCACATATAGATTGATCAATATCTCATACAAAATGATAATAGAAGGAGTTTGGTTTTACCTCTCCAGCTTGGGTCGCCCCACGTCGCAAGTTCGAATTTCAAAAAAACAATGCGTGTTTGTTTAATTTTTAAAAATCTACTTGTAACGTAAATATACGGGTTGTATCTTTAAAGTATAAATAGTATCGTTCTCATAATGATTGTTTTTAGATATCTAACAATTTTCGTAACACTTGATTTAAGGTAAACAATATAATAAATGGAGCTAGAAAATAAACTAAACTAGAGAAATTTGACAAATAAACAGTTAACAAAGTAGAAGTGAACTTTTGATTAATCAATGATAACAACTTGGGGCCATTCAGTTCCACTTATGTTTTTGTATTGTAGTTTTTAGTTTTTTAGTTTTTGGATTCTGTTTTTTCTTTCAAATAAACCTGTTTGGTTGTTAATATTAAAGTAGTTATATTTTTATTATTAATGATAATTATATATTAGATAAAACTTAAAGATAAATTATTTTTAATTAATTAAATTTATTTTAATCTTTTATATAATATTTATTAATACATTATCAACAAAATTATTTTATTTTTTAAATAAATAATTTAAAATTTTATTTTAATTATTTAATCAAAATTTATTTTTAATTTATGTATTTTGAAGTTATCTTAAATTTAATTATACTTATTAATAATTATTTAATTAATTAAATTATTCATAATTCTTATTAAAAATTAATATATCAAATAATTAAATAATATATATTTAGTTGATACTAAACGAGATTATGAAAAAAATGAAAACAAAAAACAAAAACCACTTTTGGTCGTTTTCGTAAATTTTGAAAATTGGAAGAAACCAAAACTAAAAACAGAAACCAAAAACTCAAACAAACAATTTTTTTTACTAAATTTAAAAACAAAAATAGAAAACTAAAAATAAAAACAGAAACTAACAGGCCGGAATTACTTCTATCATTGTTTTGTTTTTGCCTCACCTTCTTGATTTAATAATACTTGACTCTAAATATTCAATAATTATGAATACTTCCTTCTAATATCTAATCTAAGTAATCCTAATTTAAATGTTTAAGAATTGAACTGTGACCTCTTGATCTCTCAAAGTTCTTCCTAACTATCTAGTTAGGTTTGAAGCCATCCTATAAGTAATTAACAAACAATTAAGATCTTTCTGCAATTGTCTACTAATATGATATTTACGGGTCTATTATAGTATCAGCTCTAATAACACAAATATTTCAACCTAATCTGTCCATTTAGATCAAAGCTTGAAATAATAACCACCACAAAATATGTTTCTATTAAATCAAGAACACAAAAATTTAACAATACAATCCAAGAATAATTCCTAAAAAAAATTAGCAATTCATAGTTAAAATAAATCCATAATTGTTCATTTTATAAATACAAAATACAAGTTAAAATTAGTGTACTTATAGGCTTGGTAATTTTAGCCCATAGTCCGACCGGAATAACAAACAAGATGTTATTTTATAAATTTTTTTATAAAAAAGTAAAGAATGGGCTGACCGGCTTGACCATCCGGCCATGGGCCAACCTACTGGTCATCGAATGACCCGGTCCGCCTGGTCCGACTCATTAACATCCTATGTACTTATTTAGAATAAAATAAATAAAAGAATTTTTTTTGGTTTTCGACGAGGTATTTTAGGAGGGTCCTAATTATGGAAAGACATCTTTAAGCTATCCACTCTCATATTAATTCTCATTCGAGTCGAATATGTCTTTTGCGGGAAGCAAAATTTTGACCTCAAATTTTAAATAGCTGCATATACGACGATGATTCAAACCACGACCTCTATTAAGTTAAATAAAAGAATTTATTAATGAGACCACTGAACATTCATAATATTTATATTATAATTACTTTTTTTTTTGACATTTTATAATTACATTTAAACAATCCTTCTTTTTTTTTTTTCTGTGTGAAGGGATAAAAGGCCGCAAACTAACGGACTATCTAGAAGATGAGGACCATAGCTCCTCTCCCACTCTCGCCACCAACGGCACCACCACGACCAGTTTTTTTTACTAACGGCGACCGCTCCACCGCCATCACGGCTGCCTCAAGCTGGGTTCAGAAAGCATTACTAAAAACCATAACCGGAGCTCTCTCCGTCAACCTTCTATTCTCTTCTCCACCTTCCTTCTCTCTACAGTCTTCCTCCGTACAGCCACAAGGGCCTCCGCCTTCTTCCGCTGAGTTTTGCCTTCAAGAGCAAGAAGAAGAAGTTAAAGCAGAGAGCGAATCTCAGGTTGTGACTAACGAAGGAATCGTGGAAGAAGCTTGGCAGATAGTTAACGACAGCTTTCTTGATTCCGGACGCCGACGGCGCTGGTCGCCGGAGGTTTGGCAGCGTAAAAGAGAAGATGTGTTGAGCAGTTTGATACAGAGTAGATCAAAGGCTCATGATATTATCAGAAGGATGTTGTCTAGCTTGGGCGATCCTTACACGCGCTTTCTTTCTCCTTCCGACGTAATTTGTTTCTCAAACATTTTCCTCTGGTTAACCGATTTTTTGACTTCTACTTTTTGCTTGTAAAATGAAAATAAATCAAACTTCTGGTAGATGAAATTAACTAGTCACGCAGTCCAGATTCAACACATAATTTCTTTTCATTTTTGATTGGATAGTATCTATTTGTCTACTTTAAGAAATTTTTTTCATGAAAAAACTATAGAAATGTTCTATCTTGCGTTCTTGATTCTTGTGGCCTGTATATGCAAAAAATGGCCTTACGTATTTTTCAGTCTTCTTGATTCATGGCATGTCTCACTCCCATTGCTGGTCGAAGTTCTCGAAGATGGCTAGGTACGACATGAGTGGTGTTGGGATAAACCTTAAGGAAGTTCCAGATGAAAATGGAGGGGTAAAGCTGAAAGTATTAGGACTCTTGTTAGACGGTCCGGCCCATTCTGCCGGCGTGAGGCAGGTGGTTACTAAGCCGAAACTTTGGACGCTTGATTACAATGTGTGCTTTTATTCATCTAACTACTTGTGATTCTTTGATTACTATCAATTCGTGCAGTTAAGTTTTTATAATGCTGATAAGTTGCTTAACTACGTGCTTAAGCATTTACTGCTCCGTAGTTCAAACAAAATCCTGTTTCTACTGCTTTAAATGTATCTAGCGTTGATGTCAATATCACATTTCATTTGAGTAGTAGCATATGTGGAGTTTCACTAACAATAGTTTTGTTTAATAGGGGGATGAGGTCTTAGCAGTCAATGGAGAGGATGTCAGAGGTAAATCAGCGTTTGAAGTGTCATCTTTGCTGCAAGGCCCAAATGAGACATTTGTGACTATTAAGGTTTTCAGCTTTGTAGAAAAGAAAGATTCTATGATGCGTTTCTTGTGTATTATCTTCCAATTAACATTTTGGAAAACATGCTGTCAATACTAGGTAAAGCATGGCAATTGTGGACCGATTCAATCATTAGAAGTTCAGAGACAACTAGTTGCTCGAACACCAGTTTTTTACCGTTTGGAACAAATTGAGAATGACATCACTTCTGTTGGTTATATACGCCTAAAGGAATTCAATGCACTGGCAAGAAAAGATTTGGTCATTGGTAAATGTTTTTCAATCTAGGTGGTTTTAGTTTGTTCCCTCAATCAGGGTTCCTTTTTATTATTTGTCTTTCCAAGCATTAGATTTCTTTTTCTTTTTCTTTTTCTTTTTGTCCTGGTGTGTGCTCTCTTCTATCCGAGCATTAGGTAGAATCTAAGCAATGAAAGTATTGCCTTTCTGCCTTTTTCCTGCTGCTGTTTGAGATTCATGATGGAGGACAGAGTAATTAGAAACATCCATAGGATGGTGAAACTAATCAGTTTTAGTGCACATTTGGCTTGACAGTATACCATGATTCCTTTTTCATTTATGAATCTGAAATCAATTTTTATAACATAGACCGTATGACGGTAGTATCTTTCCTTAGACCGTATGACGGTAGTACCTTTCTTTCTCACGTGACTTTTTCATTGTAAAGCTGAAAAACAATTAACTAAAATTTGGATGATATAGTTATTAGTATTGGCTGAACTTTTCTCTAAAATGATTTGCCTTTTATGCATCTGATAATGGCTGGATTGTCAGAGCATGCCCAATTGATGTGTAAATGAAAAGTTACCGTTAGTCATTTCCATTGTTTCTTTTAGTAGCTTGGGTTTAGTTGAGCTCAAAATATCATTTATGCTCTCATATCATGTCTTTATGCTTAAGTTGTGTATTTCTTGGCCTAATATATCAATGGCAAAAATACTATCGCAGCAATGAAGAGACTTCAAGATATGGGGGCATCATATTTCATTCTGGACCTTCGAGATAACCTTGGTGGACTAGTTCAGGTATATTTTTAGACAAATATTTCTAAATTTAATATTGGACAGCCATAAGAATTAGAACAACAGTATTAGCTGCAGTTACTCATCAGAAATATGAAAATGCCTATGCATGCTTAACTCAGTTTTCAGTGTCACAAAGTTGACAATAGTAAACAAAAGAGTTGCCGTTATTGCGTATAGAACTCATGCAACTATATATAAAAAAAGGAACTATAGAAATAAACTCTGGTTCGTTGGGGGATTAGCTAACTGCAAATTGTGGTTGAAATTTCTCCAGTATATAAACTTTTGTCAACGTTTCTCAATTTTATAATTAACTTATAGCAGGATAATTTTTGGCAATTGCTCCTAGATATCAATAGATGCCTGAATTCCCGCATCATTTGTAAAATCCATATTTTTACATTTATTTCTTAATGTAGTTATCATAAATCGTATTATAGAAACTCGTTGCTTTTGAAGGGATAGTTACATAGTTTCAGGTGAAGTCTTATTCTTGCTTCCGAGATAGCTTAACTGCTCCTATGCTTATTTCAGGCTGGAATTGAAATAGCCAAGCTGTTTCTGGACAAAGGGGAAACGGTATGCTGGCTTTTGTGATTGAACTCTGAAAACATATTTTTCTTTTTCCTCTGAAACTATTTTTGTCATCAAATGTGGTAGATTATAAGAATGCTTAGTGCATGTAGCAAAGGTGTATATTTTCAGTTCATTTTTTGGCTGAGATATTTCAAGGCATATAGGATCCTTGTAATACTCATTATGTAGGATGCTCAAAATTAAAGAACAGATGGTTATGCTAGTTATATACATTATCTCGTAGCCAGTGGCACTATGTATGGCACCATTGATGATTGATTGTTCACCTACTGCATTGTACTTCCTTTGTTATAATGTTATTGCTTTGCACCAAACAAACTGTCAATGCTCTTTATTGACTATTTTAAGATTGAACCTCTTGTTAAGGACTTTTCTTATTAAATTTGAACATGCTGGAATTGACATTTGTGCAGCTTTAATTGTCCTTGAACAGATAATTTATACTGTTGGAAGGGACCCTCAGTATCAGAATGTCATCGTTGCAGATACTGCACCTCTTGTTACAAAACCTGTCATTGTATGTACTCCTTTATCGGTGATACTGGAATTTTCAATCATATTCTGTCAGGGACATATTGGGGTCTATTTCCTGTAACATTGATTGGCCCTGCTTTCTGTGAGCGCTGCATATCAGATGATTTGCAAACAACAAAGATATAGATAATGGTTATATCGCTTAGTGCCATGAGTCATTACCTTCCTTATGACTAAAGTAGAATTCAAGGATGAAATTAAGCACTGAGCTTGCCAATGAATTGCTCATCAATCAATTTAAGCTAAACAGTGGACTCTCTGAACTTGGTTCGTGTAGTTGAATCATGGAAATTTTCCTATTAGCAGGTTTTATTGATCTCCTCTGCAGGACTGAGTCCCACCTTGATGGATGAAGTATATATGTCTAACTGTATCTTATAAGCATATTATGTCCAGTTGACTAATTTCTAATGCAGGTCTTGGTGAACAACAAAACTGCCAGTGCAAGTGAAATTGTAAGTAATTTGAATTGATACCCAGTTTCTAGTTTGGTTTCAATGGTGAATGGTAGTGTAATTAAGGCTCTGATTTCAGGTTGCCTCTGCACTTCATGATAACTGTAGAGCTGTGCTTGTTGGGGAAAGAACGTTTGGCAAGGTAGCATTATTAAATATTTAAATATGCAATAATATAGCTCATGGAAGATGTTGATACCACAAATTTTGCTCAATGTAATTACAATGTGGCGTTCGGCTTAATGTAACTTTTTGTAATATTGTCCTTTGTATTTTCTGAGCTGAACTATTTTTTCATTCCATTGGTCCACGTGTTACTTTACTGGTCCTTTTAGTAGTTCTGGTTTCATGACAAATCCCTTTTGCAGGGGTTGATCCAGTCAGTTTTTGAACTTCATGATGGCTCTGGAGTGGTCGTCACTGTAGGGAAGTACGTTACGCCAAATCACATGGACATAAATGGCAATGGAATAGAGCCTGATTATCGAAATATTCCTGGTAATGCTCTTCCCTTTGAAATCGCCTGGCTGTCTTGTGCTATATTCTTTTCTCCCATTGGCAGTTCAGTGAATTAGCCAATTGTGAGCTAAAAAACCCTACAAATGCAGCTTGGAGCGATGTCATGCATCATCTGGCGGCCTGCAAGTTGCATCAGCGAGGGTAATCTTACCACTTCCTTTGGGTTTTATATGGAAAAAGGAAAGTTCATATAATCAACAGTGGTTGATTTGTGCTTTGGGAGGTGGTGTGGCATTAGATGACCAAACCATGTAACAAATGAAAACCAGATTCTATGAACAAGGATCTGCCTCTGTGTGCTATATAACAAGAGTCTTTGTTGACGCATGTAAAGGGGATATTGTAGATAGGAAACCCTGGATTATAGCTGGTATCATTCATTAGAACCTGGAAATGTGTTAAGGACATGTTCAAAGTGACCAAAATTTTCTCCTCCATGTTGGAGCAGCCGAGTGAATTCTACTGCTGACAGCACATTTTGCAGTAACAAATGGTATTTCTTCCTTTGTTTGCAGCAATATGCTTGGATGTACAACTTTACATTTCCTAAATCCTTCATAAATGGCAGGATTTGATCCCATCAATTATGCCATGTAACTTTATAACTTTTTTGGACAACAGTTGACAATAATTGTTTTTTTAACAGTAATGTGAAAATGACTTGGCCAAGGACTATGCATGGATACAAATCACACCTGCCTCTCCCATTGGAAAGGCAAAATGGAGGAAATAAAAGGAATATTTGCTCCAAGGTATGCTGGATCAAGATTTAGGTATTTTATCTAACAAGTTATCTGACACCTTTTGTTAGCCCTACTATTAGGCAAAACAAAGTTTTGATAAGTGATAGTATTGGACATCCATGACAAATGTTATATGGAAGGGCTGTAGGTCTTATGTTGTCTTCAAGCCTCTCCTTTATGAAAAGTTAAAAGATTCTGAGTCTTACCCTCTTTAACAAATCCTGAATAAAAGCTTTTGCTAAATAGGGCAACGTTCAAAAACTTCTATATATTCTAAAACAAGGAATCACATTTTTTCTCAATGATTAAAAAATTTATTTGGTTTAGTCGGTTTAATTGTTAAAATTTTGAATCGTTTAACTTTTTGGTTCAATTACTTTAACAACTCGTGTTGTTAAAAATGTATCAGTTTATTAATTAATTGGTTAATTTTTGTCAATTAATAAATTCTTATAAATTAAAGTAAATAAATAAAATTTTATGTAATAATCTCTTTTTTAATTAAATTTTAAATTCTTTGATATTTAAGAGCAATTTTTTTAATCATATTTTAAATTCTTTAATTTTATTCGATCTTTAACAGGTTTTATAAGTTGAACTTTTTAAACCTAAGACCGTACCGGTTTAACTTCAAATATGATTTTTAGAACATTAATTTTCCATGTAGACGGGTTGCTTTGCATCTGAATCACCATCTCATTCACTGGACTAGCAAAAACATTTGGAGTGCTGAGTTAAGTTTCCTATCGAGCCTGATGATTATAACATCAACTAATAAGAACCTTTAACTTTTGATTCAGTACCATAAAACAGTGCAAAGAGAACCACAAAGTAGATAAAGAAAATGCCACATACTAACCATCACTTACAAGTTAGAACTAGCAGGATAGCATAGGATTGCATCACCAACATCTAGATTTGTATTCCCAACAGACCACTCTTTTAGCTTTTCTCTCTTCACACACTTTTTCCATCTTTTTGCACCTTCTCTTGCTTGCAAAATTTAACAATCTAATTCATCCTTTCTCAAGTTTTCTGATATTCGCTTCCACCCCTTCTCATCTTTCCCTCTCTCTAGATCCAAGGAAGCTTTGATTCTTCAAGATTTATTTATAACAGGATGATATTTAAACTCTTCCTTGCAATAACACCATTGGTGCCTCTCTTAGCTTCTCCATTATTGTTCTTCACAGCCAAGATAATTGAAGCTCACATTATAGATAGAAGCAGCTTGGAGACATGGGCTTCGCAGCTTTTCAGCATTTCTTCATCTTCCTGTCTTATCTTTTCCTTAGTTCAGGTGAACGACATTGCAACTGAGTTTATTTTATGCGAGTTTCTGCTATCTGCTTCCAACCCTGAATTGGAGCATACTAAGCTTCTTCTTTCTCTCCTTTCCTTTTTGTCTGTGTTTCTCATCTGCAACATGACAGTATCAATATAATGTTACCTTCCTTCTTGTGAATGAATCATTTTAATGGTTCGAACAATGAAAAAGAGGAAGATTATGAAAACTTGATTTGCCGTGCGTCAAAGGGAGCTTTATTCAATCCCACTTATTGCATATCGGTTATTATAAAATGAAATGTCATTTTCATGGTTCTTTTTGCACTTTTAACTCTCACGTTATGCTTCCATTCTTTTCTCAAGTCCTGTTACAGTTGTGTACCCTTTTCCAAAAACTCTTTTTGTCGATTTTCTCCACAAGCATGAAAACAAATTCTGAATTAGATTAGTGGGTTTAAATCACTGCAGTAGTATAACCAAAGACATAAGCAATATGCAGACTCAAGATCATGATGTTTGTCAGGAACTACAATCCTTCTCTTGTCCATTTTCTTCCATAATTAGCTCTAATCTCTGATTTCAAAGAAACTATCTGGCTTACCATTAGGTGGCAGGCAGGTAGGAGTACTTGAGCTTTCCATACTTTCTATCCTTGTCAGCACAGAATGAAGCGACAAAGAAAAGAATTCATCTTTGCTTTTTGATATCTTCAGGCACATGTTTTTCAGAAATACCTCCTTTAGAAGCAATTCAGAATCAAGAAAACAAGATTCTTCACTCAACTTCATATTATGAAACCCAACTCGACACAACTCCAGGAACAGTTCCAGTTGTCAATCCAACAAATCCTGGCACGCCGCCTGTTGTGACAGAACCCCCACCAACCCCATATGGAATAAATCCAACAAATCCTGGCACGCCGCCTGTTGTGACAGAATCCCCGCCACCCCCGTCTGGAATAACTCCCCCAGCAACTACAACTCCGACAACATCAGGAGGATCTTGGTGCATTGCAAGTCCAGGTGCTTCAGAAACAGCCTTACAGGTAGCTCTTGACTACGCTTGTGGTTATGGCGGAGCAGATTGTTCAGCTATTCAGTCAGGTGCAAGTTGCTATAATCCAAACACTCTCCGGGACCATGCCTCTTATGCCTTCAACGACTACTACCAGAAGAATCCAGCTCCAACTAGCTGCGTTTTTGGTGGAGCCGCACAACTTACCAGCACTGACCCAAGTATGTGATGCCCTTAAGGAAATGAGACAATCAATGTTTGTGGTCGATGTTCTTCTTAACTAATATTTCCATAAAACAAAGTTCCCAAGAAAGCAATTTAACTCGGACCCCATTAATAATTTTCTTACATTTTGTTCATTTGTACTTCCTATGATATTTCCTGATTTCTACATGCCATTGTTTCAGGTAATGGAAACTGTCACTTCGCTTCGTCTAAAGCAACACCCAGGTACAAGTTCAGACTTCAGAACCCCCATAATTTAGCACTGACTGTAATATGGAGATGGTTATGGACAATTCATTTTGACATGCAGGTTAAGTCCACCAGTTAACACAACGCCAACCATCACAACATCCCCATCACCTCCAACTATGATGACTCCAACAACTCCGGCACTATCCTCTCCTTATGGACCACCAACTGTCTATGGCGTAGCAGAACCAACAGGGCAGCCCAGCTCAGCCGCAGCTGTCTCATGCAGCTTACTCGTCCTGTTTTCTGCTGCCGGCATTCTGGGATCACTTCATGTCTAAACACACCCTCGTAATTTCATCGACCTCTGAAAACATGGCAAGAGTTGAAAACCACAAGACCTTCTTCTGTGGAAGCATATTAGTTACTTAAGAAGCCCTAGCATACAGATTCTTGTACTTGTAGTCACGTTAAAAATTAGTACAATAAAAGTATTAGGCAAACTAGCAATGGACTTTAGAACTAGTTGAGGATTTGCATGACGTTCAAGGAATATTCACTTAGTTCTTGAAGCATTTCAATCACGCAGAATGGAGTAATATCAACAAATAGCACAAGCTCGTCTAAAAATGTTTAAACATTTCACCATATCCTCCTGGAAATGTTGAATCGTTTACCAAGTCTCCTACTCATCCACAGGAGTATTGTCATTGCATCAAACTTAGTCAGATGGCCACACTCTTATTTAAGTACCCCATAATGAGTGAGTTAAAGACATAAATTAAGACAATTAAAAGAATATGAACCAAAAAATGGTAAGGGCCTTATTGTATGATCTCGTTATTGGACGATTACAAGAGAAATCCACCTTCCTTCCCTTATTAGTGTTCTTCCCTTTGGAGGAAGAACCAATGTTGAATGAAGGTTAGTTAGCTATTGGCAGAGCTAGCCGAATAAATTACAGCTAAAGTAACTAATGTCTTTTTTTTTAATGATTTCAATGCCTTTATTCATTGATAATTTTGCTGTTATATAGGCAAAAAAGGAAAATAACAATCCATCTAACTAGGACTCCTATTATAGGAGAACTCTATTAAGAAACAAAAACCAAAAAGGATCTTTCAAAAGCTAACTATCCTTATCCAATACTATCCTAATCTAATCTTCTATTATTTATGTTGTCTAACTAAGGCCTTGTTTGGTAAAGAGCTGATCAGCTCTTTTTTAGCTGGCCAACCCACTTTAGCTTGTTGACTTAAAGAAAAAACGTATAAGTTTGTTTGGTAAATAGCTGATTGAGTTGGCTGATTCAACCCAATCAGCTATTTTTCAACCAACTCCTTTTAGGAGCGTTTCACCCCATCAGCCGATATTTTTTCGGCCTTCTCTCCATTTTGCCCTCGCTCCACTTGACTCTCTCGCGTCTCATTTTCTCCAGACTCTTCCCCCTTCTCTTTCGCTACTCTTGTTTTCTCTCTCTCTCTCTCTCTCGCTGTCTTAAACACCGAGGTTTTGTTTCACCAAGTCCGCCATGGCGGACCCGTACCCAGGTCAAAATTTCTCAAAGAGATTGATTCCTGGATCCAAAAACCAAGAAAAGTTCAAACCTTTAATAAAGAAAGCCATACAGAAATAAGGAGAGACGAGTTACAGTTCTTGATGGGCTTGATTGGCGGTGACAATTGAAGGGCAACAACAAAAGAGAAAATGTGAAGAAATGAGCCGAAAATGCGGTTGTCAACAAGGATGAGTAATCACGAGAACTTTTGTGTGACTTGAAGTTGGATTAAGGGAGAGAGAGATCTGAGGTTTTGGTTGGTTGAAACATATGCAAAACAAGTTGATCTGTTTGCCCAGGAGTCGTGAACAATAGTTAACGAATGCAGAACAATAGTTTTATCTTATAATTTAAATATACTTATACTTAAATAATAGTTAATGAATTATTCTGATATATTAATAGTTATTATAATATAATCGATTAATTATATATAATATATATTATTATATTATTATACATATTTAGTATAAAATAATGAATAATAATAAACAGTTTATATAATTTAAATATACTTAAATCATGATTAAATAATTAATTTTGATATAATTAATGTGCAAAAAATTAATGAGTTGTAATTTAATTAATTAAATTAAATTATAATATATTATCTATATATGTACATATGCACAGCTAAAATATATAGTAAATA
>JANKOE010000002.1:62922943-62935054 GCA_026284465.1 Erythroxylum citrifolium | reverse complement strand
TAATTAACCTAATTCAAGTTAGTAAAACTAATTAAGAAGTGAAATCAATTGCAAATACTAAGATATATAATATTCATCTCCTTATAACTTTAATTAAAGTCATGTCCTCATAAGTCATTTTACACATAAACAGTTAATACTAAATAGCTAAATTTACCAAACGTCAAATGACAAACAGTTAATACAATCAGCTAGTCAAATCAGCTAATATAATCAGCTATCAGCTATCAGCTAATAAAAACAGCTAACAGCTAATGCAATCAGCTGTTTGCCAAACAGGGCCTAAATTCTCCAGCCTTCTTCAGCTTATCAGCCATTACCCAACTTCTTCCCTCTCCTTTGATAAGTTCTACCCACCAAAGCATCCTTATCATTACTCCCCTCCTTGCCCTCTAACTCAAATTTAGGATAAGCTTGTGTAAAAGCCTCTTAACTCCTCCCAAGTAGCATCTTCAGCTGAAGAACCTGCCCATTGGATTAGTAACTCCTGACATCCCTTATTCCACCGTGACTTCACCAACTGTCGTGGATGAGGCACAATTTTGTCATCCCGCACTGGTGGTAAGGAGGGAATGGAGGTGGGGGGGATTACCTTTAAACTCCTTCACCAAAGAGGTATGGAAGACATCATGAATAATATTTTCCAGAGGCAACTCCAATCAATAGGCGACAACACCTATTTTCGCCAAGATCTTAAAGGGTCTACAAAATTTAGGAGCAAGCTTGTTATACTTGCGTTTTGTAGCACTCAGTTGGCAGTAGGCTTGGAGCTTAAGCCACACCCAAGTCCCCGGCTCAAACGACAATTCCCGTCACTTAGTATCATAATAATGCTTCATTCACTGCTATGTTTGCACTAAACGCAACCTAACTTCAGTCCAAAAGTCATCTCGCTCCTTCAATGCTTAGTCGATTGCCTCAACTCTAGTGCTTCCTTCCACATAAGATAACAAACGGGGTGGTTCCCTGCCGTAAACCACTTTAAATGGAGTCATATGAAGTGAAGAACGGTAGGAAGTATTATAACAATACTCTACCCACGGTAACCAGTCCACCCAAGATTTCGGTCTATCCCCTACGAAACACCTCAAATACATTTCAATTGTTTTGTTTACTACTTAAATTTGCCCGTCAGTCTGAAGTTGATAAGCAGAAGATAAGGCCAACTTGGTACCACAGGCAAAAAAAGATCCTTCTAAAATAAACTAGTAAAAACTGGATCCCTATGTGATACAATAGATTCGGGAAGACCATGTAGGCGGAAAATATGTTCAAAGAATACATGAGCCACACTAAGAGCAGAATAAGGATGCGCGAGAGGCACAAAATGAGCATATTTAGAGAGTCCATCCACGATCACTAGTAAGATAGATTTACCTCCCACTTTTGGAAGTCCATCTATGAAATCCATGGAAATATCCGCCCAGACACTCTTAGGGATCTGTAGGGGCTAAAGTAGACCTGTTGGGTGAAGGTTCTCTCATTTATTTTGTTGACAAACTAAACATTTCTGCACAAATTCCTTCACGGCACCTTTCATCCCTTTCCAAAAAAAATCTCCCCTCTACTCTTTCTAATGTCTTTTGAATCCCCTCAGTGTGCCATATTGTGAAAATTGTTAAGGATCATCTGAATTAGTGGTGAATGAGGCAATAAAAACACCCGGTCAGTGTAGAATATCAAGCCGTCTTCCACTCTCCACTCGGCTTTTGCGTGGCCTGCGACAATCTGCTGATATAGGTATTGCAGTTCTGCCACAGTGGCAACTTCCTCTTTAATTGCGTCAAATAATACAATTTTCGGCAAGGATAAGGCATTCAACTATCCCTCTTCCTCATTTATTCGAGATAATGCACCAGCGGCAGCATTAAGTTTCCCTATTTTGTATTCCACCCTAAAATCATAACCCAACAATTTACCCATCCAATGTTGTTGAGGAGAAGTTGTTAATCTCTGTTCTAAGAGAAATTTAAGATTGCAGTGATCAGTCTTAATTAGAAATGCCCTCCCCCATAACTAAGGTCTCCAGTGTGAGATGGCCTTAGCGAGACCAATTAGCTCTCTTTCATACGCAGCAAGTTTAAAGTGGTGGAGGGCTAATTTGCGGCTAAAGAAGGCAATAAGATGGCCGTTCTGTTGAAGTATTGCTCCAATTCCGCATCCAGAAGCATCACACTCCACCACAAATATCTCTTCAAAGTTGGGTAGTTGTTATACTAGAGCAGTTGCTAGAGCCTTCTTCAAATTATTGAAGGCTGTCTTGGCTTCCTCATTCCAATGGAAGGAATTCTTCTTCAACAAGCTTGCGAGGGAAGTTGTTATTAGCCCATACTCTTGAAACAAGGCAAAATTTTCCTCTAAAAGTTGGTGCAATTTGACTTGTTCTAGTCACTGCCCCTACACCATGTGCAGTCTTAACTTAGTGTGTTGCAGCTGTCCCTGCCATTGAAAGCTTCTCCCTGCCACGTTAAAACTCATAGTAAAAGCAGAAAAAATCCCATACGATAGGGCCAATTGTTTGCAGCCACTTAATTCCCAAAACTACATCAAATTCAGACAAAGGTATAACATAAAGATCAACAGAAAATAATTTATTAACATTAAAGGATACCCCTTTGCACATTCCTTGGCTTGGTATTTTTGCTCCGTTGGCTACTACCACATTCAGCCCTTGTCGTCCTTTCACAGCCAGCCCGAGTTGCTAAACCGCCTTTTCCCCTATGAAATTATGGGTACTCCCCGAATCTACAAGTACCAACAGGGGCCACTCATCGATTTCAGCCTTAACTTGCATTTTTTGAGTGCTGTTTGTTCCTAACATGGCATGGAGTGAAATTTTTGGCGCATCAGCCTCTTCTTCCTCTGTTGTTTCCTCTTCTTCCTGTACTACTTCTATCCAACATAGCCTTTTGCACCTATGTCTTGCTGTGTACAACTCATCACAATTATAACATAGGCCTTTCTCCCTTTTTTCTGCCATCTCGGCTCAGGTAAGCCTTCTCACAGGAGGTGTTATCATGTTGCTGGAACTTACAGATGATATTTTGTTGTTCGAATTGCCCTTACTGCCTTGGGAGGCTGTCGGTATAGCAAAGGAGCTCTGCTGCTTCCAATGGTGGTTTTCTTGCTTCCCATGCCTTGTGTAAATTGCATTTTCCTCTTATATGCCCTTGTCAAGTTCATGGCAGCCCCCAAATTGATAGGATTCTGCATTTCAACATCAAGTCTTAGTCCATCAATAAATCCAGCTGTAAATAAATTTATCTGAAGATCTTTAGGACGGCCCACTGTCCTTGCTAACAAAATCGAAAATTGATTTTGATACTCCTCCACACTCCCTATTTGTTTCAGATTTGCTAGCTCCCCAACTGGATTGTTGCTCAAATGGGGTCCAAACCTCAAATTACAATGTTTCTTAAACATGTCCCAATGTAATACTGGCTCTTCTTGCTCGAATTGAAAATACCACAATTGCACCTGCCTAATTAGGTGGAAAGCCACTAATCTAACCTTCTCATCTGCTAGAGTCCTTTGGGCCAAAAAGAATTGCTCGCATCTATGGAGCCACCCTAACAGGTTTTCAGACCCATCGTATGTAGGAAATTCCATCTTGGAATAACATGGCACTGTGTGAGATCCTAAACTCCCTTCATATCTTTCTTCTCCGCTAGATGGCACTGCCCTACTACTGCTCTGAACTCCTCTTGGTCCTTCCTTGCTCCTCTCCTAGCCGAACCCCTCCATCATTCGAACTACGCCATCGAACTTTTCCTGCATCTCCATAAAACGCTAGTCTACATGTTGATATAGGGCTGTCAGCTCTGGAGTGGAATTATTGGCATCGTCCACGGTGACCGGCTCTGATACCAAGTTGGTAAGGGCCCTACTGTATGATCTCGTCACTGGACGATTAAGAGAGAAATCCACCTTCCTTTCCTTATTGGTGTTCTTCCATTTGGAGGAAGAACTCATGTTGAATCAAGAGCTAGCTGAATAAATTACAACTAAAGTAACTAATGTTTTTTTTTTATGATTTCGATAGCTTTATTCATTGATAATTCTGCTGTTATATAGGCAGAAAAGGAAAATAACAATCCATCTAACTAGGGCTCCTATTATAGTAGAACTCTATTAAGAAACAAAAACCAGAAAGGATCTTTCAAAAGCTAGCTATCCTTATCCAAATACTATCCTAATCTAATCTTCTATTATTTCTCCCGTCTAACTAAATTCTCCAACCTTCTCTAGCTTATCAACCGTTAGCCAACTTCTTCTCTCTCCTTTGATAAGTTCTACCAACAAAAGCATCCTTATCAAAAAAACCACTTGTTAAGAAACTTCCTGCTCGTAGAAATGTAGCACCATTTTTGGCTGAGACTAGAGATTAACTCACCAATGGGAAAACATACGCTATGAAGCCTAAAAGGAGTGTGCAAATTTAGCACTCATTTCAATATTTGATGGATGAAAAAAATGGTACTTTTTAATAAAGACTTCTTAATCAGCCTGTTCCCAATGTCAAACTGCATTGCGGGAGAGTTTGTAGCAAAAATTCATATGCAGTGTCAACATTACAGAATCAATGGAATAAGGTCCAGTCTTATTTCCTTTGACAAGTTTAGAAGGGACTTAACAATCCCAAGAGACAAACTAGTGACAGATATAAACAGAAGCTCATAACAAATTTCCTCTACTGCTCACTAGAGTTTACATATTAGAATGTCAAGCATCCACTCCTACTGGAGATTATAAAACAGCAATTAGAAGACAAGGAAACTGATACAGCAGATATGACCCAATCAGTTAAGCTTATCAAGAATTGGCATCAAGAAAAACCAATGGATCTTCTTTTATTTAACATACAAATAAGATGATATCTAGAATTTTGATTAAGTTAGAGGAATAATTAAAGAAATACGTATCAGAATGATACACCTAATATGTACACACTGATCCAATTAGGCCAATGTTAAGAGATTAGTATGCCAATTAGCAAAACATGGTTCTGCAACTATACATTAACATGTGTTAGCAGGGGGGAGTGGGTGTTCAAATTTACAGGAAAACAAAAATCAGTTTTCGAACATTAATGCCAAACAGTGATCAAAATAGCAGCTTTAAAGGGTGCCAGTTGCACCTATTTCGTACACGTATTAACCACTGCCTAAGAAACAGTGATGGCCAAGTAGGCAAAGGAAGGATATACAAAGAGTGGCCTGATGCGATTCCAGAAAATACTAAACAATCTTCTATCTGAACAGTCTTAGATAGTTCTGACTTGAAGACTATTTAAAATATCCATGGTGTAACAAGTTGCTCTACCAACAGAGAAACTGTAATCAATATAACTCAATACATACCTACATTTTACCAATAGCTAATAATCTATTACGATTATCACATGACCTGCACATAAGGCATGCAAAATCAAAAAGAGTAACAACCAGAAAACATCCACAGGTTATTGAAAAGGTGATGGTTGATTGTTAGTACAACTGACACTTTCTTCTTCCCCCTTCCACTGAGATCATAAATTCAAACCTAAGAACTTCCTACATTAATGTCATAAATGAGCTTGCCAGTTAAATGTGCAACCAGTTGACTTTGCTCTTACTCAAAATCTTCAACTAAAACCCCATCAATTATTGTCAAATCGAGCAACAAGAGCAATCAACACCCCTAATTATCATTATGGCAATGCTTTCCCTCCCTCCTTGAGACTCGTATGAAACTGTAATAACTAGGTATAGGTATGTGATCAAAGGATTCAAACCCACGCAAATGCCTAATTAGATTAATTGCATCAAGTTGTCTGGGTCACTTGCAGATAAAAAATGCTTATGTACAACTAAGAAATTGCCATGTACTAAATAACTTCTATTTGTGCAACAAAAAAACAAAGCCACGTCCACTTTCGCAACATGGAAAATACGCTCTCCTAGTGTATACGGGAAAGCATTATCATCAATGAAATGTCGTTATCTTTTTCACACTTGTCAGTGAGAGACAGAACTACAAGTTGGTAATGAAAATTTTTAACTACCAGCTTGTGCTAAATTACTTTCCTTAATCATATATACAAACAATAAGATCAGCAGATCACAAATACTTAGCATATCAAGTGTAGGAACAAAAAACACCAGGACAACCCTCATGACTCAAATCTTTTGAAGATTTACTTAGAGTCCAGGCAAGCCATGGAAGTCAAAAAGGTCACAAAATAAAGCCTCATATAAAAGAAGGTAGGCATTTGAGGACACAGAGTGAATCAGGTTACTGAAGGTAAAATACAGGTACCATAAGTTACATCACCGCACAGGCTTTAAAGTATAATGAGCTCAAATTACATCTATAAACTTTGTATCCGACAATCAACATCATAACTTCCACAAGACATCACTGTGTCATTTGATGTATGATAAAAGAGCAGGACATTATTACTTTATATAAAATGGGCAAGTCACAACATATTAAACAATTGGAGTTCGAATTAAATATGATCAGTTGGTATTTACTCAATTCTAACAGATGGAAATAGAAGGTGTAAAAGGAATTTAAAACTCCATATCGTTGTAATGTTCCTGGAATTCCATTATTTCCACACTTTTTAGCATTTTGATAGCTTAGAATTTTATTTTCTGAGTTTTCCAAAACCCAAATATATTGTCAATAAGAAGTCAAATACAAATTCTGGAGAATTCCTTCCTAGCACGCACGAATTTCAAATTGACCGTATGTGCAACCAACAAAGGGAAACAAACTTAAAATCTAAAAGGAAATTTTCAACTATGTTAGAATGCAAATTATCTACTCACATATTTATACACTCACTCACTTAAAGAGTACAGATGTGATGAGGGAAACATTTTCATTGAAACAACAGATTTACTGTGCTTTACTTTTATTTAACTTAGTGAAAGTCAAGTATTTAGGCTTGTTCAACATAAAAAGTATCATGAGTGCCCCAATCACCAATCTCCAAACGCAAGCAATTAAGGGGGCCTGTTATATGGTTGAAGGCGAGGGACAACAACAGGAGCACCTCGAACTTTGTCAAGAGCAAAGCTTACTCTCAATGGTCTACCCATTAACGCCTGCAAACAACAAATCCTTCTAATAAAGCCCAGCATTTTCTACTAAACTGATCAAGAATCCAAACTTTTGGTGTTTAATTACCGTGCCATCCATGGCATCTTTTGCACTAGCAGCCTCATCTTCTTTGGAAAAGCTAACAAATCCAAAGCCTCTGGACCTGCCACTGTCTTTATCGTACACTATCCGTACTAAACCGTAAGAAACCAACAGCCAAATTGAGAGGGTTAAGAATTAGTAGTTACGTGTAGTTGGGGAAATTCGTCGAATAGGAATGAGGCATCTTAGTAGATTTAGCGTACCTTCAGCCACATCTCCGAAAGAAGAAAAGGAATCTTTGAGAGACTTTTCATCCACCGACCACGACAAACCTTGAGATAAGCGAGAGACACGCGTAGAGAATGAGTTGTGAGGGAAAGAAGAAGCGGAGAGAGGTATGGACACACATAATATACCTGCAACGAAGAGCTTGGTGGTATTGTTGGGAACGGTACCACTAAAGGCCCTCTGAGCAATGTAGGCCACACTTCTTGTGTACATAGTCACCGCTTATTCTTGTTAATTTCTCTATATCTGTCTTTGTTGTATAAGTTACTCCATTTTGAACTGCTCTATCGTATTATTATCTTACCTGGGCACCGCCCGCCTCTGAAATTTGACGCAGATTACACCCTCAAAAGGTCTTCTTGAGTTAAACATACGCTCTGATGAGAGGTCTAAGAAAGAACGCCGCCAACTTGTGAGGCACACTCTTCCGTTGTGCATTTACCAGTGAGAGCTTAAAGCTAGCAATTGATACCAAATTTATCCACAAATTTCAGGATCTCGTCCCCAATTTGAATGTTGTTCAAAGTGGACGGTGCCAATTAAAGCATAATATAATCGGTGCGGCGTATCAAGAAAGAAATTCTAGCAGTTGCAATCCACAACAGGATTACAGAAACTTCAAAGTTACGTAGTGTTTTGCATAAGTGAATTTTAGATCACATTGGTCTAATCTAAATCCCTGAATGAACTCTTTACATTGAGGTGTATGTGTGGAGATTAAGGAGCGAATACTTCTTGTGAAAGATCTGAATTTGTGGTATAGACTATATTGACCTAGTAGAGGTAAATGGGTGTCATGGATTTTGATGTCTCGGGTAAGTGGGTAATTTTTACATGATTTTCTATTTTATTGGAGAGAGTTTTCTTAAAATGAGAGGGAATTTGTCCTAAAGAGAGGGTAGAAGAGAAATGAACCTGGTTGGGTGAGGTCGAAACTTTACTCATGTTTATCTGAGCTTCTCCTTACTCACTCTTATCAAGAATAACTTTACTACTGTCACTGAAAGAGAGTATGACTCTGATACCAGTCGGAAACCCTAGCTGAAGGGTTACGGGGATAACAGTGAACCAACAGCAATAGAACAAACCTTTATAAGAGTTATAAGATACACAACAAAGACTGAAAATTAAAACCTCAGGTATGCTAGCCGATATACGAGTCCTTTCTCCTGAACAGGCATAAACTCTCAAGGCTTGCCTTTTAAGGATTTAAGCTAACCAATCCTTCCTATATAACTTATAACTCAAACAACATCATAGATTCGATGCTTTCTGATGCACATGATCCTTATAAAAAGGCAAGTATATAGCATACTTGCATCTCTATGTAACAGAGGTAAACTTACTGAAGACTTAAGCTTTTGGGCCAAAGAGAGAGAGAGACTTTAGAGAGACATCTTATGGAAACATAATTTTTATTGATCTAGTGAAGCTTGTTACAACGAAAGAGGTTCACTGCTTATATAGGTAAATGAGGTGATAACAAGACAAACATCTATGGATAAGAATAAAGTCTTATCACCCTAAATAAATAAGAATAACATCACATCAACTATTCTAGTTAAGAACAATGTTATACCCCCATTTTAGATAAGAACGAAGTCGCATCACATAATAAATAGATAAGAATGGTGTCCCATTAAAAAAACACTTAAATATAAAGACAAATAATTTTAAATAGAGGGTCCCATTGTTATAGATGGAATCCTAATTATCATTCCTATCGGATAGGTTTTTGTCATGATTGCAGATTTAACAGGGAAGCTCCTCCACTTGTGTTGTCAATACCATCACTGTTTGTTTGTTGCCATTTACTAAGGCTTGCTTCCTCTGTGCTTAAATTTTTTTAAAATTTGTTGAGCTTCTTCTTCATCAATGATAGGAAAGTCTTCGTCAACATTTTTGGCATCTTGGAAGGAGGAGGCTTGATTTTGAGATGGCCCCGCAGTGTCAATCTCTAAGTCGATCTATTGGGTTATTCAGAATGTCAAAGTATGACATTTTAGGTTCTTCATGAATGAATTCCCGTAGGTAAGGTCCAATAGATGTAGAGATAGCAGGTGGTGCATGCCTAGAAAATTGATTTATGTCCTTAAGAAAATCTCGAAGGGCTTTAAGGGCATTTGCCTTACACCTTGGCCATTGGAGTGAGGTGTGCTAGAAGGACACCTAATTCTCATAGTAGATTGCTCCATTATGTGCAATGTTGTATAGTCGGTGAAGAGTAAAGAAGCGTTGGGTGGATTGCTTCTTTAATGAAGTCTCCCATAGTCTGTGAATAACTTAGAGAGATGCATCTATTGCGCCAATGGTTGTCACCACTTAAGAAAAGTTCACAAGAGGGAACTTTCATTCTCTCTATCACACAAGTGCTGATAGACTTGTAAGGGAGGAAAGGTAATAGCACATGCATAGAGGGTCTAGAGTGCCCATAGGTATCACAATACATTTTCTGGGAGCGGGCCATTGATGATAAGCATAATGAGGTATGGAGCTTGTATTTTGAACAATGATGGAAATCAATGTATTTTGGTCGGTTGAGGAAGAGGTGGAGATAATAGAACAAGATTACCTGAGAAAAGGAGGCTATCTCATCAATAATAGTAGGTGTGCTTGTGATAGGAGGAAAGAATTTCTTTGTTTTTGTTGTGATAGGCAAGTCAACCATTGAGAGCAGGAGAGGAATATTTTTGGAGGAAGTGATTAGGTTGATATGCTTTTGAGGTCGAGAGAGAAATTAGCTAGGATTTGTCCTGGTGGCCTTTGATTTGCTGAATTGTGAATTTATAGCAAGAGAACCAATCTTTCCATCAAAGTAATTGGCTCTCTGGCAGTTTTTGGTTTGGATCTACTAACTTTGGAAAGGACATATTATCCATTTCTACTGTAAAACAAATAGGGCTAAGATGAAAATTGAACTTTTCTATACGTCTTTTGATTTCCATAATCTCTTTGTAGATTACATGATAATGCCTTTCTGAAGGTTTAAAGTATCCCCTCACATGTTCACAATATAACCTTTTCCCCTCTATCTCCTTTATTAAGATTGATCCTCAGAAATCTTTACTAGCATCAGTCTGTGATTTGTGCTTAATTGTTGATATTTTTAATTAATTTCACTTAGCGACTATTGATACAAAAATGATTAAAATACTCACTTTAATTCATATTTATTTTTAGGTACAATTTGAAAGCGAAGAAATTAAAGTGAGTCAAAAGTATTACATTTGGGCCGTTTTCGAAGAAGGAAAAAAATAAAGACAAAGAAAAGAGCATGAAGGAGCAAGGTTTTGGAGATGGGCAAATTAAATGAGCATTAAAGGTGAAGACATTTTTAATGGTGGAATCAATTAGCTACAACAACGTAACAGAGGGAGACATTTAATTGTTAAGGAATCATCAACAGTGAGGGGAATAAATTCAAGCACGCAATTCACGCACAACCGAATGCAAGCACTTTGAATGTAGGCTTTTAAATAGTCACATCATATAGCAACAGGTGGCAAGGAAAATCACGCAAGAAGAGCAAGCACGTGGGATAATTAATTAATGAGCTTGAGCTAGAGGGGAGAAATAAAGCACGCAAACGAGGGACCAAGACAGTGGTGTCGATTTTGGGAGGAGCAAATTTAAATCAAACAGCCATAAACGTGAACCAATGAACAAGGAAGCAAGAGTAGCGCATACGGAATGAACCAATCAGGCAACAGGGGCGTGAAATCAACGGTGAAAAAAATAACCATGGGACAGCTAGAGGCTACGGAACGGAGGCGTCAATTAATGAAGAGAAATGGGGAAAGAATGCTGGTGCAGAAGGAGATTAAGAGGAATTAGCTAGGCAACACGTAGACGCATGAAAATAAGATTAAAGAGGTGCATAGGGCAATTAACGCAAAAGAAAGCGAGGAGCAGGTGCCGCGCAACAATGATAAAAAATCATTAGAAGCACAGCTGCGTCCAGGAAGTAATGAGAGAATAGTGCCGCCAGGAGGAGGACACACGCCACTGTAACGCATAAGGTAGCAAATTAAATCAACACAGAGGTCGGCGTAAGGAATAGGAGCAAAATGATTTAATTCAAGTGGAGAGCATAGTGCCGGCAACTGAGAGGAGCACAGTGGCGCTACAGGAACAAATTCACAAGCATCAAAGCACAGCAGAGGAACGCCACAGTAAACAATATGCGTTGAAAGGAGTTAGACAGTGAAGTAAAATAGGGATTTTGGTTAGGGATTGGATGAGGATTTTAGTATTTTTCTGAAAAATACCTATGACGGGCTAAACATCCCGATGCCGGTTCGGAGGTAAAATCGACGCCGATGACCCGGGTTAAGTATTTCATTATTATTTTGTTGTTTCTTTCTCTCATTAGAAATTGATTATGTTATCCGATTTTAACTGATTTGGGTTTTGTGTATGGATAATCGAATTTTCGTTATTATTCGGTTATTTGTGTATGAACCTACTGGGTTTTGCGAATTGATAATTTTAATGCGTTCATTGAATTGTTAATTTCGAACTCATTGCTAGAATTTCGACATAATCCGTAATTGTTATGTTGAGATTCGTGTGTAGCGACTAATGATTCGTAATCATTAGGGATAACATGACCTAAGTTAAATGACGCATCGTATGTAGTTGTTGCCTTGATTAATCGGTTTTCCTAATTCGTAATGCTACTGCCTAATTAAA
>JANKOE010000002.1:62892613-62903887 GCA_026284465.1 Erythroxylum citrifolium | reverse complement strand
TTTTAAGGTTTATACTTTTAATTTAAAAATATTAATCGGCCAAGTCTGACCGTCTTCGAGTCGGCTTGGATTGGATATTATTCTAATCGGATAGAGGATCTCAAGACGGATTGGATTGAAGGGGTACAGGGGGGCCAGAGTTATTGGGGACAAAGGATCTCAAGCCGGCTCGGAGACGGTCAGACTTAGCCGATTAATATTTTTAAATTAAAAGTTACCTTAAAAAAATTAAAAATACCATAATTAGAATAATATCTATCCATATGCTCTAAAAATATCAATTCAATATATAATAATTTATACATTTAAGTATTTTAAATAACTTTTAAAGAATTAATATTCATTGTCACAATGGCTTAGATTGAAGGGGTACAGAGAGGCCAGAGTTATTGGGGACAGAGGAATAGGTCCCTTCGAGCCATTGTCATCCCTAGAAGTGTTCCTATTGTTATCCCTCTATAGGAATGACAATTGGGCCCAAGGCTAGCCTGACCTAAACCCAATAGAATTAGACTAGGGTTGATTGGGCTAGCCTAAGGCTCTACGTTAAAAACGACATCATTTTATATTTTCAATTAAAAAATTAGTCAGGCCGAGCTCAAACTTAGTTGGGCTCAAGTTTAGGCCCAACTCAACCCATTACCATCCCTAATCTCTCGCCTTCATCCATATAACACATCGCCTTAATTGCTTGCAAAATTTGACTTTGCTAGGGAGGAATTCTTCCAAAATTTGCATCGAATTTCTTACCGACAATATAAGTGAATTTCGAAAAATTTGAACATAGAATGCTAAAAAGTGTGGAATGAATCAGAAATTCCATGGCTAGAAAGCAAGCAAGCCTATGCATGATTACGCTTTCACATGATCAAAGCTCATATAAACACCGTTATGAATTTTATTTGCAATAGCAACTGTACAACAAAAAGAGGGGAGACAACCACTAGAACTAACTTCGAGAAAATCTAGAGCATCCCATCACGTTGTCAGATGGACAAAGAAACTAACAAGGACCAAAAGCTGACGTAACATTAGGACAAGCACTAACTTATTCTATAATGAAACACCATGGAAGTTGGAAAAAAAATCTAATGACCATCGAAGTTAGAAACGAAACTATGTGAAAAACTAAACTCCAGGACAAGAAGCTATCAAACTAATAAAGGACATAGGACTCTAATTCCCTGTTACCAAATCTCTTTGAGATGATGGGGCGGACATCATCAGAATCAGCCAACATCTCTAAGAAAGGAAGTAATGAAATTAGAGCACAATCAGATGGATCACTATACCAACTCTTAATAGGAATCCCATTATTCTCTTGCAACTTGAAAACCTGTAACCAAAGAAAGAGAGCACAAGATTAGTGAACTTAGGTCATAACCAAAATGCAAAGTAAAAAGAAAGCATATTCTTGGTTAGATTAGAAATGAAAAGAAACATATTAGTTCGTTTCCTTTCACCCGGGAGGTAAAGCTATTAAACTGCTTTCCCCATGTCTATATTATCAGCTGTCTGGTATGGTTGGCGACCAAGCCAAATATTCTTTCACATAACTAACCTCTATGTTACTTTGAAACATAAAGCAAGACGCTAATAGTCTGCAAATGACAGAGAATGCAGATTCCAATATCAAACCATGATTAGATCCCAAAGTCTTAACCTCAACAAAATGAATCAGAAATTCCATGACAATTTAAAAGCAAACCACCCACTATTCCATCAGGATTACAGAATGAAAAAGCCAGACTACAATGTTACGGATATACTTGGTAGAATGGTCCAACTTAATTCATAATAATTTTGTAAACAAGTTCAAGTAGTTCTACATAACGCTGTCCGTATAACAGACCGTGTGCAGCATTTTAAAGGAGAGGAATATGACGCAAGAAAGAGTACTCAAAATTTGTAACATCAAAACAACTGGAAAATTACAAACCTGTGGCGAATTATCAATTATAGCAACCTTTGCAAGATCAACACCTAAAACTGTCAAATCTTTTGTGTAAGTTCCATCTGAAAAAATGCATGATTCACGATAGAATCGTCGAGATATTAGCTTCCCATCTGGATCCAATATGTCTAAGAGTTGCCCAGCATATATGCTTTGACTAGCTGTAAAGATAACAACTTCAAATATCTCTGCAACTCTCTCCAAGAATGTGTGGAGGTAAGGCCTCTGCTTTACATAGACAATGTGCTCTTTCATGTCGAAGAATACGGTAAACGTGAAGTCCGCATCATCAGAATGTTCCAAGGTAGAGTGAACAAGTGTTTCTGCAGAAAGTAAATAAGCAAAGCAACATATAAATAAAAGAGAAATCATATGACCCAAATCTTGGATCCTACTGCCAGAAATGAAAAGTGAGCACAATGACTTTGGAAGAAGATACACCAAGAAAAATAATGATAAACCAAATTAGACGGTTCCCAGCCACATAATGACATAATGGTATGAAGATCCTTCACATCACACCTTAAATACATTGTAATCCAAGTTTTAGGTGTGTCTTTGTATATGCCAGAATAAACATGGTCGGTTACAAAAATTTGAAACCCACTGACAAGTTCTGGTTGCCACTGCAGTCAAATTATTAATTTTAACCTATTAATCAGTATTCAATCTGGTCATCTCATAATTATTTTATCCCAAGTCAACTACAGTACCACTGTAAATTTAACAAGTTTCCTTATGAATATCAGAAACAGTACAATTAAAACAATGAAGAATCAACCTTTACAGAGTCATTACATTTATACCATACGGATATTAAGTTAATGTGAAAAAAAAGAATATTTGTTCAGAAAGAAAGCAAATGCTTAAATTGCTTAAATTTCTCACCATCTAGATCAAGTACCAGAGTTGTAGACCTCCTTCTCAAGGCGTCCTTAGGGAGTGTTGTGGGATGAAAGTTTGATACCACATCTGACAATTCTGGTTGACTTTTTATGAACGACTGAGGATCAAAATCATCAGCTTGATCTAAGTCACTACCTAGATCAGCCTCCTGGTTGCAATACCTTATTTGATTGATAGCTAGGTAAAAGCTAGAACTATCAGGTTCTATGATTGCTGGTTCCCATGTTTCTGTATCATTTGAACAAGTCATTTTGGCAGTATCCTCAAGATATGGAAGCATTATGCACTCATCGCCCATATCAAACATGTTTGGTTCTGTACACTTGTAATCAGGAAAAGGATTTGTCTTGGTGATATCATCAACAATGTTCCCATCAAAGGGTAAATCGGTAATAATCATGTCACAGATGAAAAAATCTGATACATTGCAAGTTTGAAAATCTGATGTTTTTGTGTCATCATCAGCTCCATAAGCTTTTATCCCTGGCACATTAAGATCGTTGTTGCTTCCTATCAAAAATAGACAAATAAGTATATTGGATATCTTCAGGATTAAATTTAACTTGAATCTTTTAGAGCTTTATATGTTTCACAATCCCTCCGCTTCAGCAGAATTTGATTAGCATTGACCAGAGTAACTTCACACACTTGACACAGAAATATCAAGCTATTGGCCAAGCTGAGCAATAAGTGAAGAAGGGGATTATAATTTACAAATCTGCGTCACACTTTTAAATACGTCCATCTACAATATCTCTCATACCCCAGTGTTCAATCTTCAACCAATCAAACATTGTCCACAATCAAGTCTTGGATAGTTAAAATTAGATGTCTGTTAAACTAGCCAAACAGGAACACCAACAAGCCTTCAACAAGAATAAAGTTCCCATAAAAATGTACATACAATATGTAAACTCAAAAAGAAGTTATGAATTGTCATGATAACATTAAAAAAGGTAATATGCACCCTGAGCTGGCCAACATTTTTTTTGGTAGTGATAAGCTAAATTAATTCCCATATACAGTTTAATAGTATGCACATTAAGACATAAGTATCGTTCATACCTGAATCATCTATACTGAGCACACTGTGGACTTCAGCAGGCTCCAAATAAGGGGAGAAAATTGTTTCCAAGTTTGATGTGCAATTAACAGACCCCTGCAAGTCAATGAGCCATCATGTATAAGCAACCATCAGGTACTTAGTGACATGATTGCTGTGCCATAGAAAGCATTTCCAAAAAATAGATCAAAGACAGAAATCAATGATATGTAATAAAGGAAATTTTGATCATCCTTTGATGACCTTGCATTATAGTCAGTGAACAATAGTGGCAAGTGAGACTAGAATTTAGACCATTATTTACTTCATGAAATAAACGGAAGCATAAACTTGGGAATATGCTTCTTCTCCTCAACAATATTTTCATGACCTTTCTGTACTCATCATGGACAAGACAAACTCTTCTCAATCTGAAGAAGTTCAAAAGTAGTTGATAGATGCCCATTTCCAGCACACATAAGATTGAGAAATACTAATATTATCTTATGTTATGATCTGTTTGGATTGTAATAAATAGAAAAGGAAGCACAAACAAAACCAAAGGCTCAAAGTTCAGATTCTCATTGAATAATGGTGTAGCCTCTATATGGTATATGGACAAAACAGTAATTGGAAAATCAAAGTTACACAAGAATTGATGCACGTAATCCAGAAATTCTCATGGAAAAATAAATGAATAATAGACACCTACAGAAGTTCAAGTAAAGTGGTTGAAGTTGCAAGGAAGGTATGCTCTCTGAAATTACAAATGAAATAGAACAACAGAATCGCTGTAATGAAGGAAAAATAAAAAATAGAAAAACAAATGCATAGAGCAGTTGAGCTCAAATAATAGGCTTAAAATGGGAGGGGACGTTTTCCAACAAAAAATATGATCTAATCAACAGTTATAAATGCCAGTGTGAAAATAACAACCTTTTTGCATGAATCATAGGTTTCAATTTCAAAGTTCAGGCAAACTGATGATTTCCACTACATATAAGATGTAAAATGTAACAAAACGGTTTCTAAAGCATAAAAGTAATCATATTCTCATATGGTGGAATTCATAGAAGAGTTTTTCCCCAAGGGGAAGGGAAAAAATATCAACAAGATAATGTCATTCAAATCTCACCATTCTCCACGTGGTGCAAGAATCTATAGACACTGATGACTGTTTCTGAAACTGAATATCTGCTTCAGTCAGCAATCCTTGATGACAAGTAGCTTTGTCACTTCCATCATTTTGAGTCTGTATATCTATTCTCGAAGAGTCTAGGAAAAAGAAGTGGTTAGATGCATAAATAAGTAAATCCAAATAAAGTCAACTACACAGCACAGATTACAGCTACCAACAGAAAAGTACTTGCTGCACACTAAAGTTTCCTGTAAAATGAAAATCAAATTTCACATCTACAACACGTCAACTTGATATCTTTTGAGATGTAAGATCTCCACAAAGGAAAGTTATTCCGTAACGAAATTGAGATGGAAATAGCCATTGAGGATACAAGGCCAGTTACAAGTAAGGACTTAAAAGTTACATAATCTTGCAGGTTCAAAAATGCAAACAACACTTGATAGTCTATCAACTTACCACAACAATCCACACATTTCCGTATGCACAGGTCTGATTCTGGTGTTTGAAGAGAATAGGTAGCATGAGAACATGATTTTTTGGATATTACTCTAGACTTTTGGCACACACCAACTCGATTTGTTTCTATGACAGAAGCTGTGCTTAGCTTGGCCTTCATTTGTAATGCTGGCATTTGCTCTGTTCTTGATGTGTGCACCACAATCTCGACTACGAAACATCAGGGGTAAAGTAAAGCCCCTAAGCAATTAAAGCACCTGCCGAGACTGTTGTCACAAAACAAGGAAAAAATTAATCAGAAATAGGAATGAAGAGTTACACAAAAGAATGAGGCTTGGCAGAGGAAAAAGGATGGCTGCAGACAACTGCAGTAGACAAATGAACATGTAAAAACAGGTCGGAGGAACTTCAAAACTAAAGATGTTAGCAGCACCTAGGTGTCCACATAGGGAATGCAACTGGATGATCAAAAAATAGTTCAAAATTATGGGATTGGAATGGTGATCCAACAAAGAGCATGTGCACAAGTATGAAATGTAAATTTAACTTGTAATCAAATATATTTTAACGTCACTGTTTTAAAGTCCTCATCAACACTTCCTATGAAATAATTTTTAAAGGGTGATTGCTAATCAGCAAGTTGAGCTGTAATAGGGGAACTTTTAAAGCCAATGTATACATTCTTTGATAAACAGAGAAAACCATGGAAAACAGGAGTAAGCACGCCAGGCTCAAGAGCATAACAAAACTGAAGCTGGTGAAACAGAATAGAAAAAGAAAAGAGTCTTTAGCGAATGTTATTAGTAATTTACATAGGAAACAGATCCTAGAATCTTAAATTATGGATACTGGATTTACGTCTCCTTTCTATTTCAATTCAAGAGTTCTTATTTGTTTCCACGCCCTAAAGTAAGCTCCGCACACACCATATTATTTTGAATACCTAATGAGGGAATCACCAACTTCAGCCTAAAAACTCGAAACCCAGATTAAAGAAGGCCACGACTCCTCAAGCTCACAAACTCAAGTCAACCTAGAGTTGAACGTAGACAAATACAACCATGACCAGCTAAAGCAACCCAATTAAAACTTGATAAAACACATAAAGAAAATCAAGATCACCCAAAAGAATCCCAATAACAAGCAATTCAATTCCAGCATAAAACGAAATCCTCGAAGATAAACCAACTCTACGAAGTGCCGTGAACAGACCCATATACTCAAAATTTTCAGTGGAAGAGATCAACAAGCAATAGCTTCTCATGAGATACGGAATTCACCTGAAGATGCCGAAGACACGTAAACATACATACCTGTGAAGCTAAAAACTATAAGAACATCGTCTCTCTCGCTAACAAGAGCCGTTGTTTCGTATGCTTTTTTCCATATGAAATCATAAAACGAAGACTTTTGTCCACCAACGGTCAGGACTTGGACAGGAGCTTCATGTGGGCACCACTTTTAAGGGGATCGACGGTTGCAGTTGAGTCAATATTGACCTGTAACATTTTGCCACGTCATCGTTTTACCAGCTCAGCCTTACGCGTTGACACGTGCTTGTTAGGAGATAGAGAAGAAGAGCTCTTTGAGAAACAACCGTACCAAATTCTCTGCTGTCGTTAATATCTTTCTTTCCTCCGTTAATTTTTATCCACACATTTATTTAAAAATTATAAAAATATGTACATAAAAATTAATAGCACAATCTTAAAACAAGCTAAACGGTACAAATATCTTCTTATAATTGAGATCCTCTTAAAAATTAAAAAAAAAATCACACGTTTAAGCGCGTGTCGTACCATTCTAATCTCTAGTTTTTTTCCTCCTCTTTATGGGTTATTTAAAAACAATCTTTTTATTAGTTTGAAATAAAAGTTGCATATTATTGAGTTTCGTATATCAGCGATATTTTTACTGGATATAATACAGATATAATTAGTAATTTATATATTATTCATTTTCTAAATTATATTGAACAAAATCACACTTTATGTATTAATTTATTTTGTAAGTGTGAATTAATTTATGTTATTAAGATAAAATTTATAAATTAAAATAAATATATTAATTTTTATTTAAAAGTCTGATTTTTAATTATACTTTAAATTATTTGATAGACAAGAATAGGCTCCTTCAATTATTTTTTAAATTCTTTAATTTTATTCAATATTTAATAGATTTTACAATAATCTAATATCAGTTGAACCTTTTAAATTTTAAACTTATCATTCCCGTGACCTCTAACTAAGGTTTACTCATGTAATAGAATATGTCAGTCAGTTAGGGATGGCAATTGTACCCGAACCCGATGGGTACCCGATAAAATTACCCGAACGGGGCGGATATGGAGAGCAAATTTTTACCCGTAGGGCGGGTATGAGGGGTGAATAAAAATACCCGTTGGGTATCGGGGCAGGTATGGGGATACCACCCCCATACCCGTTTACCCGTTTACCATTATATATATATATACACAATCCCTAATTTAATTCTTCATAAATCAACGTCGTGTGCCCGTGTCCGTCAGCTACCCTATTTCAATTCTTCAATTCTCAACCGTGGTCCGTGTCCATCAACGCCGTCAACTACCCTATTTCAACGCCGTGTCCGTCAGTCCTAATTCAATTCTTCAATTCTCAACCCTATTCTCGTCTTCTTCCAGCAACAGCCGACTGTCGACCTCTTCTCCTCTTCTCCCAGCAACAGCCGACTGCCGACCCTCTTCTCCTCGTTGTTCGTTCATCCGCGAGGTAAGTACTTTGGCCGAGTGTTCTGTTTTGAGTTTTATTTCTGCTTTGAATGTTGTTGTCAAATAGTATGTGAATGGTCAGCCTTTGGTGATACTTTGAGTTGTTTGCGTATAAATGAAGTGTTAATGTTGTTGGTTTGTGTTTGTATGTGAAGAAAGGGAGAAGACAGATTATTTGTTGTTAGTTGCCTATAAGGTGTTCGACGAAATGTTAATACTGTTGGACTGTTATTTTTTTCCAAGGAAAAGGCCTTGCAACGTGCTACAAATGTTCAATAATATGTCAACTACCACTACTAAATCATGCCTCCAATTGTTTTAACTTCAAATTATCTTTACAATCTGTAGGGTTAAGTCATCTCTTGCTTTTTCATTGAACAAGACCTTTTTCTTTCTTCTATCTTGTTTAGTCATGAATAAACCATAAATCTAATAATTGATGTGGCATCGCATTCTGAAAGATTTTGACCAACCGAAGCTAAGATAATGTTTCAAAATTTGAAGTTTTGTTTTAGAAGTCAAGAGTTCATAAATATGAGAACATATATGGTTTGCTCGTATTATGTTATTAAGAAAAGAATTCTGAATAAGGATATGGAGAAAGAAACATGACGCTGGAATTAATATCTAGGAACAAAGACAGGCACCTCCTCTTTGATATAATTTCTTCTTGAAAAAATCTTGTTGTTTAATGTTCTAATAAAAGATTATATACTTTGTGCTGATTGTTTTGTGCTGATTTATTACTAAAGTAGAATGTTGAGGTTTAAATTGAACTAAAATAAATTTGAGGGATAATTGAACTATTTGAATAATTTTTTGAGGACCTATTTGGTACAATCTGCTATGTAAAATACATATCTCAATAACCCATATCCTGCAATCTTGTTACATCAGATCATTGTTCTCTTTGTTCGCTACTTATCTGATGGTGAGTTATTTTGTGTTTGAGCTTTTGGAAATTTGGGGTAGTTCATGGAGGTCACTAATGTTAATTTGATTGGATACTTGTGCAGGTAATTTGGGTTAATTTTTGTTGGATGTCAATGAACTCGAGTGAGATTATTTCTCAAAATCCTATATCTATGGATAGTCCTCCCATTCCATTAAAACTAATATATGTTATTTTAATTTGTTGTCTTTTTTTTAATTCACTCGTGGATTTGTACTAACTATCAATTTATAATCTCTGTTTACTCGTTTCTTTTATGTTAAATTCAGTATGTATGTGTGAATGTAGCATGAAAATTTAAAAGAAAAACAAATAGTCCATTCATATTAAATAATTTACCTTAAAAAAACAGAGGCGGGTAAACAGGTACCCGATGGGGGTCAAACCCTCATCGGGTACGGGTATAGGGGACTCAAAAAATTCCTCAGCGGGGATGGGGGGTGGAGGCGGGTACGGGGGATGGCATACCCACCCCGTTGCCATCCCTAAGGATAAGGAATGACTCAATGGTCATAGACACTCTATCATCATCACTATTATCATCTTTCTTCTCATCCTTACCTTGGTTCTTCTCATTCTCTCTCTTAAGGTTTCGACAAAGCCTTTTAATATGCCATTTCTTGTGATAGTAATGGCATTCAACATTTGCAAATTTGTTAGATTTTTCCCTACTCTTATATATACTCTTATCTCTACTCTTCGAACCGTTAATCTAACTCCTCCCTCTGGATGTTGTAACCAAAACCTCTGACTGAGAAGAGGAATTACCTTATAGCTGTCATATCTTCTTTTCATTCAAAACACCACTTTTAACGGATTCCTTCGCTGTAACACCATTCAAAGTAGAATTGGTCAAGGACTACAAGTCCGATAATGAAGCAAGAATCATAAGAGCAAGCACCTCATTATCAAATTGGATACCCATGCCTGACAATTAATCAATAATCCTTGATCTGCTTTTGATGTACCCTCCTTATATTTCAACTACATTAGTCTCGTTAAGTAAAATAATTTGTTATTACTAGTCTCTGAAGCATACAACTCCTCTAGTTTGTTCCATAAGTTTTTCTACATTTGCCCCACCACAAATGAGGTTGTACACATTGTTCTTAACAAATTGTCGAATAAACCCACACACTTGCTCGTGCTCAAACTCCCAGTCCTCATCAGTTTTACCTTCAAATTTTTTAATTAAAAACACTAATAACTGCAACTTCATCATAAAAAGAAGATCCTTCATCTTGTTCCTTTAGATATGGTAATTAGTGTTGGTAAAACTGATCATCTTTTGAAACTTTCCCTCCATAACTTCATAGGATAATTATACCAATAGCTTTGATACTACTATATTGGGAAAAAACACACAACAAGCAAATATCGCAACATAATAACCAAACTAATTTTTTCAAATACTGACCTGAAGGAAGCAATCAATTATAGTTTGATCCCCTAAATAAAAGTGAAAATCACACACCAAGACAATCAACAACAAATTTTTAACTTGAAAAATCCCCTTGATGTGAGGAGTAAAAATGATAGGCACATTGTATCAAAATAATGGATAATACAAATTGTTCTTCTTAGCATCATTAGAGACAAGCTCAAAATAAATCTTCAAGAAAATTAATTTTTGGTAATAACAAGATAACAATTAGAGATATTTTGCTCGATTGAGAATACCTAAAAAACTTTCGACAATCAGTTTTCAATTTTCGCTACACCACGAAAAAGGTGGAGAAATTGTGTTTTCTCTTTTAACAAAACTGACACAAAAGTTTTCCATAATTGCACACCAAAAAAGGGTGAAACTATTCTTAGCCTCTGTTTGATTGGGCTTATAGCAGTAGAGCTTTTGTCAGTAGTGCTTTTGTTAGTAAAGCTTTTATGAGAAGAGGTTTTTTAAGAAGCCAGTTAACTGTTTGGTGTCATTTAAAAAAGAGCTTTTTTGAAAGAGCTTCATACAGTAGACTATTTGGCAACATAAAAATAAAAAGCACTTTTAATTTTAACTATATTTTATTTTGTAATAAAAATTATTTATGAATATAAATATTATTTAAAGTATATTAAACAA
>JANKOE010000002.1:62874853-62892513 GCA_026284465.1 Erythroxylum citrifolium | reverse complement strand
CAAAAAACAAAGGTAATCAACCTGCCGTTGACTGCTTGCTACGTTCTTGGGAATATTAACTTATTATTGAAATTTATTAAATAGACAGAACTCCTAGAAATATGATTTTATTAGTTCTCATCCATCCGGTAAATGGGTACCTGATGGGGGTCAAACCCTCAACAGGTACGGATATGGGGGTCTTAGAAAAATCTCCGGCAGGAATGGGAGTGGGGGCGGGTTCATGAGGCGGGTACGGGAGATGACATATCCACCTCATACCTGCCCATTGCCATCCCTACAGCCAGTAGGCTCTAGGGTTTTTTTTTTGCTATGCTAGGGTAAAGTAAAAAAAGAATCTTATTTTGCTTTTGCGACAACGGTCTCTCGTAAAGAAGGAAATGAAGATAAATAAGAGTACCTAAGAGAAGTAAAGTTCCTAAAAGGAAAGATGAGGGTTGTGCCTGTTAGCTAGCTAGGAGAGTAAGAGAGGGCTTTGTTATCTCGTCCATTGTACCTAGAACTTACTAAGGTGTACATACTTCCAATCTTACATTGTATAACCGATAATTTAGTCCAAACGACTTGTTTGCCTTTGACATAACCCATTGGCCGAGTTTGTTGTCATAGTTTCCTTGTGTACCTTCGAGGTGCCTTATTACATTATTGATGGGAGACTGAGTATAGCAGTTACGGTAGATTTAAGAGGTGGAAATGGAGATTCCTGTGTATTAAATGTCTATAGGCCTTTCAGTCTTTCATTGTTCATGTCCTTTCATATTTCTTGCATGTAACCTCCAGACGCAGCGCTGTATAAAAGCTAAGCTTGGTTGAAACCCTTCAACAGGTACGTATATCTGCAATGGCGTTTGACTTCAATCTGAAGCTGCTATGTCTCATGGTGGCTTTCCTGGCATGCAGCTTGGACGTCCACACAGCGAAAGCACGGCCCTTGGGGTCAACTTCAACCCTTATATCTCGTCTCAAATTGGACGAACAATCACCCAGTTGTTGGGAATCTTTGCTTCAACTCCAGGCATGCACTGGTGAGATCGTTCTTTTCTTCTTCAATGGCGAAACTCACATTGGCCAAAAATGTTGTGAAGCTATACGCACCATCGGCGAGCATTGCTGGCCTGAACTCATTGACGCGCTAGGGTTCACTGTAGAGGAGGGAAACATGCTTGAAGGGTACTGCACTAGCACCGCCTTCGATGTTCCCCCATCGCCAACAGTGGTGCCTGTTAATCTTGTTCCTTGAATGGATACATACATATATATGTATGTCAATAAAAATGTCTGGAGCGTTGTGACTACGCATGCAATTGCTTTGATATGGTTGCTTTAATTTTTGTCTTCATCTATAACTTTATTATTAACTAATATATTAATTAAATTAAATTAAATTAAATTATTCAATTAATTTTAATTTAATTTATAACTAAATTTAAATTTAAAATAAGTATTTTAAAACTTAATAATTATTTAATATACATATTTTAAACATTAAATTACATAATTTTACAAAATTTTTAATACTATCTTAATTCATCTTCTAGCCCAATATATTCTATATTCAAATAATTTACTTCATGTTTTAATAAATATTATAAACAATGTAAATAAGAAAATAAATCAAATCATGAAATATAATAGAGCAATAATAATAAAATCAACCAATGGTGTTTTACCAACTATTAAAGATAATAAAATAATAAATAAAGAAATATAAAAGTTTTTAGCAATAGAAATACAAACATCAACTTGCTAAAAGTTTGTTAGTATGCAAAAACATAAAATACCAATTAATACTTTATTTTTACAAATTCAATTTAAAAATATCAATCATCATCTTCAACATTAAGTTGAATATCGCACTAATGCAGGGTCTAGGAAATTTTGATAGTACATAATCTTAGAAAGGTTATTTCCGGTAGACTCACGTGTAAATGTGACTTAATTTAAAAATATAAAAATAATATATTTAAGGTTTTGATAATTCCCAAGGCTTGTGATACATTTTTTGGAAAAAGGGTTTTAGGAAAAATAGGGTTAGAAAGGCTACATGTTATGATAAAAAAAAGTTTTAAAATGAATCTTTTTTTTTCAGAATAAGCACTTTATAAAGGAATTCCTTTAGACAAATTTTCCTTTTTTTAGTTTCACGTGAAATGTTCTAGGAGGGTTTTAGCTATGGAGAAATACCTTTAAGCCATCAAAATATTCAGACTAATCTCCGAGCAAGGTTAGTCTCTTACGGGAAGCAAAACTCTGACCCTAAATTTTAAACAACTACATACATAAGGACAGTTTGAACCTGCGATCTCATTTAAACTTTAATCCCAAGTTCTTTTTTGATTGTTAGTTTTGTAAAGTAGTGAGAGATTTTGTTTTATATAAAAATATTTTTTTCTTTTTTATTTTCTAATCATTAATAAACATTGACTTATTTTAATTTATAAAAATAACTAATTAATTAATAAATTAATAAAATTTTCATAACAAAAGTAATAAAATAAATTAAATTAGAAAATAAAACAAGAAGTTGAAGTTAGCAATTTTAAAAATAATCTCTTTATTAATTAAAAATAAAGTTGACCTTTTCAGGCCTTACATATAAAAAATTAAAAATCAGATACTCTATTTCAATTTTAATCGTATCTTATTTTATTAAATCCCATCCACAAATTTACGTAATCTACACAACAAATGTACGAACCAAATTATGTAACACGAAATTGAAACACCCTAACGAGAACGGAGTTAAGGTGCTCCAACCCGTATGATTCAGATGGTGTTATTATTGGTTATGAATCAATCATATCCTTATACTAGTGTGCTATCCATTTAAATGTAATGAGCTCTTATGTACTTTGTTTACATAATGCATATTTTACTTTCTTTTTCACTTAACAGCTAAATTTGTACAACAGTCACTTAATAAACAAAAACTGCAATTATAACCAGTCAAGAGATAGGATTCCAATCCGGATTGCCAGGCAACCAACGGATTACCGTCTCAATGAAAAATACTATGATGTTCAAATTTGATAAAATTTTACTCCTAGACTCAAAGGAGTAACAAAATTTTAGCTCATTCATCTTCCTGGCTGCGCAACCTAGCCAGCTTGTTAGTAACAACAACATCAAGCTGGGCGGCTCTCTCTACTATCTCTTTTCTTTTCCTGGTTGACACATCATGAGCAATCTCGGCACAGTAAATCCTGAAGAACATACACGAAAGTAACTTGTTAGCATAGAAGATATTCCCGGTTGTAACTATAGACTAATCAATTCAAGGACTATATATGAGTGCATCATCAAAACAGACCTGTTGTGCATCATCAAAACTTCAAGCTCTTTGACATTGTGAACCACAAATTTCTTGAAGCCATTTGGAAGATAATGCCTTGTTTTTTTGTCTGATCCGTAACCAATATTGGGCATCAAAGTACATCCCTTGAACTTTCGCCGGACTCGAGAATCAATACCCTTTGGTCTACGCCAATTGGTCTGTAACAGATGGAAAAGGGAAATCATTATCAAAGAGGTGCACATGCAATAGCAGAACAAATAATTGGAGTGAGAATCTAAATAATTGCTCACGCCATAAAGGATGGTACTAAAACCAATAACAAATCCATTTTCTTAAAAATGAACAATGAATGCAAAAAGGATCGTGTATGCAGAGATATAGTAACAGAAAGCCTGAGAATCCAGCTAACTGTGTCGCAAACTACATGAATTTTCTTTCTGCCCTTCAAACGAAATGTCCAGCTACGTAAATTAGCTCAGTCTGGACATCAGATACCATGGGCAAATAACCCTTTTTCCCAGTAAAAGTCCAAACCCTCCAAAAGCAAAAACCATAAAAGGTTGGATAAATAATAACAATGAAATAAGATCCCAGATAAACATGTATGATAACCAAAAAATTCAAACCAAAATCTGCAACCTCAGCCGAAAGATGGTGAATTTATTCAAATCATCAATAATTAGTCAGCAATATGGAATAATTTGCATCATAGATTGCATCAAATGTAACCAGAAATCAAAACCCTAAAAGAGAAGATGTTTTAATAAACAATAGGAAATAGGAGATCAAATGCAACAGAGATCAGATGGTGATGCATGTATATTTTTCATCAGCAAACTGCAGAAAAAAGGTGGATAAGTATCATCACACCTCGTTGCACAGGTCCCATGCTATTGTCTACTTGAAGAAAACAAACCCACAAACAACCAAAGTTGTTGGTGGACTGAAGGCCCTCTAGCTAGAGGCATGAGGTGTGATGATGAAAAGGAAACCTTTTCTATCAACACCACTTTACCTCGTATTTAAAGAAAAAATTTGCAATGTATAGAACATAATTATGTCAATACAATTAGAAGGATCAGATAAAAGGTCGATCTTTATCACCATCCTGCACAATAAATGCAGGTAAGACTGGGTGTCAATAAAGCATCGTCATTTCCCCTGTTAAACCTTGTATTAAATTTTTAAAAAACAGCAGAAACTGACACTCACAATTAAGTTCAATCAATTACCATAAAAAAGGATCAGATAGTCTTGGCTCACCATAATGCTTCAAGAGGAGCAAGTAAGACTGGGTGTCAAGTGCTATCATCATATACATAAGCCTATTATGTTTCCAAAATAAAAGAAGCTAAAATCAGAAACCAAAAAATAAAATGAAAATACACTCTTGGAATCAGATATAAACTGTCAATCACCACCTTGCATATAGACATTAGATACGCAAGTAAGACTGGGGCGACAATCCAATCATCATTTTCCGCTTAAAGTCCATGTAAAAGGCCTAAAAATTTTACACACAAAGTGCCACGATGCACACACCCCAAAAAATGAATGGCATAGATGTACAAAAGTTTGATACTAAATGCATTAAAGAAGAGCAGTTGAGAAGTAATATACTTTGACAGAGATCTTGCGGTCGCTCTGGGGACGCTTGAACTTCTTGACTCTCTTCTTGACAATCTTCTTCGACAGTAAAGGCACCGCCATTTTCACTTACCTTCACCTGCAAATCAAATCGTATTTGCTTCAATTCAATAGCTAAGCTGAATGCAAATCAATCAAGTGTAGAGAAAGGACGCTCACACTGGCTTAAGGACTAACAACGCCGCCGAAGTTCCGAGTCATAGCAAATGGTGGAGCTCCCTATATATAAGCCAACCCTAAAGAGTGTGGCCTATTAGGGTTTCGTTTTTGCATATTCTTTCTCAGAGTTGGCACGCAGTTGGGCTTGTAACGGAAAGTTGGGGTTTTCAATTGGGCCTTAAATAGCCCACAGAGTAAATGACTTGTTACAAAATTTCAAATTATTTTTTCCTCAAAAAACTCGGATAGAATTTAACAATATTTTAAAAATTAAACCAATAAGACAAAATATTTATGGTCTAAAAATTTTAACAGTATTAATCCGTTATAAAATTGATTAAAGATTGAATAAATTTTAAAATATAATTTAAAAATTTTATCAAACAAAAATTTAAAGTTTAATTAAAAAATTATTTAATAAAAATTATTAAATTTGTTTTAATTTATAAAAATTAACCAATAAATTAATAACAAAAATTATTAAAATAAATCATACGTGATTGGAATTTAGAAAGTTTGGTCTATTACCTTTTTCCCATTCCATTCATTCCAAGAAGCATAGTTCTTTTCATACATTCATGCCACTTGAACCTGGTAGGCTTTGATAGGGGCAATGAGCTTATTCTGTTATTTGTACTACACATATCTTATCAAGGGGACAAGAGTTCAAGAAACTATAAATGGAACAGCAAAGCTCGTATGAGTTGGGAGAAGTGGGGACAATGTCCTCCCATTTCTTGTCCACCAACTGCACATGAGAACTCTGCTTTTGGATTGCTTCAAACTCAAGCTTATCCATCTGTTTGCTTAGAGACTTCAAGAAATTGATGGAGAATGCCATGTGGAAGCATTCTTCTGAAACTTTCTCATCTCCAAAGAGTTGGACTCCGACTTCGGCCTTGCGTGAATCAAGGTACCCAGAAAGCAGTGAGTTCCAATTACCAAACTTCTGGCTCGTACTGCATATCTGGGAAAATGGTCAAAAACATTCTATCAGAATCAGGCACAGAAATAGCTTATTTCTTAGTACATCAAAACCCACTTATGGTTGGACCATCCCAAACGTCATAATTTTTAAGTACACTTTGCATAGAAAGACTCTTAACATCAAGGATTCAGGCGATGAGAAATGCATTTGTTTGGAGCAAATTTGGAAAATTACAGCTGCGTTGATTGTTACTGCTTTTTTGTTGTTACCTCAACATATTCCACGCCCATGTCACTCAGATTATCTAGAATGTTTTGTGATGAAAGGGAGCAAATAACTCCTCCAGATCCAACTGGTGATTGCAGTATTTCCCATGGTGACTTCATTAAAATTTTATGCCTTTCCTCTTCATCTACAGCACTACTAACAACAGGAACCTTTGCTTCTTTCAAAAACCAAACCTGTAAGAAGGTAAAACCTTTAGATGCATTAGCACAGGGAAGAAAAATCCTACACAACAAGGTGGATTATTGCATGCATTACAGGCAACAAGGCATCTAAAGAATGGCATTTTACATGGATTACAATCCACCATTTGTTGGTCTATGACTCCCAAAAAGCACATTTGGTTTCATCATATTAGACAATAATTATTCTTCTTGAAAGGACTATAGATTGAAACTTTTAGCTACTCGGTATGGCTTGATTTTGAAAGTGAAATCTAACTGATAGCACATGATAGAACAGGTAGATGTTATTGAAACTGAGCACAACAACTACAAAACTCCTGCATGTGGAACTATATTAGTGCTACACCATCATAATGGATACCCTTGTTCAGGAAATCAAGATGCTTGTAGTATCCTCTAGCTGAATAATTAACCACGGATACGGTGTACGTGTGTGTGTGCGTGTGTTAGAGACAGTTCAAGTAAATAATCAGCATTTATAGTAACCTTGTTGGAGTCAGAATTAAAGTAACCATTGTTCCGGAAAACTGTTTTCAGGGATTCGATTTGTTGCTCCGGACCAACCAAAATCAAAGGCATAGAGGCACGATCTTCTATCTGCAGCAAATATAAGTCCTTATAAGACGTACAAATAAGAATTATCAGATGATGCTGACGAATAAAATGTTTGCTCATTACCATAGATGTTTCATTTCTGAAGGTAGAACAATAGATGTAAAATACTGAATTGGAAATTTTAACATCCATATGACTTCTAAAAAAAATAGATACCAATTGTCAGAATCCATCTAAAAGTGCCATGTGAAAAAGAGAACAAAAATATCACCTTTAGAAAGTTACCATCTCTGAAGAGTGAATTCTGAAGAAAAGGAAACAACGAATTCTCACTGTTCAAGTCAACAAGATCAGTCCAATTACTTCTGCTCTCCATCCGTATTTCATTGATGACTAAAACGATAGCTACTTTTCCTTTAGCCAGGAGATCGAGTCCATCTAGAAAGTCAACTTTCATAGGCAAATCTCCTTGAGCTGCATTCGGGTGGAAAAAGTTCTGGGGGCAATCCTTTAGTATTTTGGCTTTCATGGCAATTATCAACTCACTTCTGCTCCATCTGGTTTAACAGACAGAATTCAGGTTTAACATATCTGACAGCAAAGTACACCAAGAAGACAGCATAGATTCAAAAACTCCAGTAAGAAAAACCCAATACTTACAAAGAATCATACTGAAGCTAAGTTTTTACATCAACGAAGTAAAATGGTTGGCTAATTTCTTGAGCTACGCAAGCAATAGATGGAAATAATGATGAACAATAGCGTGAAAAAAATGATAAAATGGAGAGGAGAAAAGATCCTAATTTAAACATGCATAAACAGGGTCCCTATTGTATGGCCACAGAAAGTGAAATGGGATAATGTACATCAAAAACATTTACACATCAATCCCTCAAAGTCCACCGAAACCCTCTCCAAGCTTCCATAAATAAAAATACAGGGAAAGACCAAATGATAAGGCAAGATTTACCGTTGTGATGGTGCTTCTAAATTTTGAAGTGCCTGTTGCAGCAATTGAGAATTTACACCAATAATCTGATCTGCAAGTAGAGTCCTTTGGGACTTTTCCCCAAACCTCAATCCATGAAATACATGTTTCTGTTCCATTTCGCATAGTTTCTTCTTTGCTGCTATAAGGCGTCTTTGTAACCTTTTTCTTTCTTTCCATTCCTGAAATAAATCAAAGTGTGACTTAAGCCACACGGACTTCGGTGGCTAATATGCTTAAACAGAGCTCTAAAGAAAGGAAGGAAAGTGCAAAGAACGAAGCCTAACACCAATCAGAAGAATGTTCCAAAAGCAAGATAGAGATTTATGGGAATAAGAGCATTGAACCAAGGCATCACCAAGGACTATGCAAAGTGCCCTAGAAATGTTATTACAATAAGTACCATTTCATTTTGACTTCCCAATTATTCTAAAAGCCAACTTTATACATCTGAAATAGCATTCAAGTGTATACAGAATAGAAGATTTCCTGCTCCTTCTCAAACATATTGTGATGGCGCTCCAACACAAGTTGTTGACGAGAATATTATGCTGTCTGTTATCCAGCACCAACAAAAGCAGAGAAGACAGATGGTCCACAAAAAGAGAAGCAAGCCCTTTAACTATCAGACAGAAGAACAAATAAACTGTAGGAAAAGCAATCAATCAAAACATATATCACGACAGGAAGAAGAAGAAACCAGATCTGGTCTTTAAAATATCTCAAGAAGGATTTTACATTTTTAGCTTCTCTTAATAGAAAACATAAAATAATGTGGTTGAAAAGAAAGATTTATGTTTTGGAATTATGAGGACAGAACTTATAAAAACAGAAAGGAAAGTTGTTAAATGACAAGGAAACAGCATTGAAATTGGTATCAATTGCTAGCTTTAAGCTCTCAATAGTAAATACAGAACAGAAGAGTATGCCTCACAAGTTGACGGCGTTCTTTCTTGGACCTCTCGTCAGAGCGTATGTTTAACTCAAGAAGACCTTTTGGGGGTGTAATCTGCATTTCCCTCTTATTCATATCAACATCAGGAACAATTGCCTCAACAAAGGGTACCCACACAAGGGGACCAGATTTACCAACTTCTCTTTGGTTAAATGTTTCATTTCCATCAATCACATCCTTAGATGGTTGAAGCATGACCTGCAAAATATCACTAGCTCCAGTGTTGAAAACTTGCACAACAGTCCCCACACATTCACCAGTTTCCTGCATAGGACAAATACTATAGCTTGTTGAATAATTTAAACTGCACTCCAGAGAAACAAACTGGACAGAAAAGATCATAGAAAGAAATGGCCATAATATCCAAGTGATATGTGTTACCAATAAAGAGAAAGTACAAGTGAAAACTTCCAGTGAGAAGCATTTTCTAGAATGACGTGTTCCACTCCTTAACACTGTGTTCCAGACAAGAATGACAACTCAAAAGGAAAATAGAGGACTACAAATAAAAGAAAATGACATCACATAATTCCAAGTAGAGCGGAAGAAGAGAAGGATTGAAATAACAACCATAACTGTTTTGGGCTTAATTCTCAATTGAATTGAGCAGATGTCACACCAAACAAGAAGACATGTACACAAAATACAGCATCCTGAAATAAACTTTCTTAGCAAGAGCAGGAGACTACATAGCATATAGGCTTTAGGAGCACAAACCTTAAGAATCATCCTCAAGCCAACAAGATCACGAGTGTAAAATTCTCCTTCTGCCAACTCTGGCCTGTCATCTTCTCTCACAAGTAAAGTTGATCCAACAAGTTGCTTAGCCTGAAGAATCCATTACGCAGTTAAACAATACTTGTAATATTCTCATCTCAAATAAAAAAGCCTCAAAAGTAGAATTTCATAGCGTTTATATAATAGAGCAAGTTCATCAAGATTGTCTAGGTAATCATATGATTTATGGTGGGAACTCTTTTGAGTTCATGGAATAAGTTAAGGTCATAGAGTTAAAGGAATAGGTTAAGGTCATAGAATTAAAGCACTTCAACTTCCCTATATATTTCTTAGGCATTGGGCGACCCTTCTTGTCAAGAGAAAAAGTTGCTTTAGCTGTAATTCACAATTACTTTACAATACATATGACTACCTTATATTTTTCATTTAAGGTTAAGTAGTATGTCGAGGCATATACCAAATTTACAAACATGAAATTTCTTGTCAGATAAAATGTTGGCTAATTTCTAGTACAAACTGTTTAAGAGAAGCTTCTCTTTTGCTTTTCACAACAGTTTGAGAAGTTGCCTAGGTCACCAGAATAACATCAACCAAAATAAGCGATTCAATTCTAGTATAGATAACTTGAGAAAAATAACATGGAAAGTAAGCTAAGCATGAACAACCAACAGATAAAAAATCATTTCCTAAGCTCACCTGATCCACTGTATCAATTCCCCCAAATCTAAGAATCCAGTTCTTCTGTCCAGGGTTTCCCCTTCCTTTAACTAGTTCAACCTCTTGAATCATTTGTTTTCCTGATACTGGTTGCCTTAGCCATCTTCTACCAGGCTAAAATTAAAGATCAAATCATATGTTCAATAAATAAATAAATATTGACCTGAAATAAATGTTCTCGAGATTGTTCACATTTTAGGAATTCAGATGTTACCTTGGAAAACCTAAGCTCAGGAAAATCAGTATTAGGTTTTATGCAAATCTCCCCATGGATCCCGTGAACACTGGATATATACCCAACTTCTACAAATTCTGATTCTGTCTTTTCAGTTTCAACAATCTCCTGAGTAGCTGATGTTGCACCTGGATAAAATCATACAATTCATCAGAAAATTGACTAAAATCCTAATTCTATGACGGATATGTCATCCGAGGAACTCAAAACGAATCTTAATTGATGAGCACTCAAGTTGAAATACCAGGTTTGACATATTAATCACTGACAAAATGGCAACCAAACAATTTTACTCTAAAGCTACAATAGTTCACCTTCACAAGTGTTGCATATTGATATGAAACCCTGTTCAACATCCAATCTATAAGTTCTTAGATTAATCATTACACATGGTTGGATGTTCAACTTCAGCACAAAGGTTTACCAGACATGAACACTAAAATACAAAACCTACTCCCCAGCCTCAACAAATAGCTCAACCTTTTCGATTTGGATAGTTTCTAAATACTGTTTCCCAATGACATCTTGGCTACTAAGTGGAAAGCACAAAATGACAGGAGCATTCAAAACAGAAGCAGAATAAGAAAACTGCATACTCTCAATATAACTCAGTTAACTTTGGCATCATATTGAAATAAGTGAAGCAACAGGCGTACAGAACAATAGCAACCCGCATCTAAATAGCAACGAAGGTGGAAATTTTACAACGAATAAACACATGGTACTTCAATTCATCTCGTCTCTATCAATCATCATATCCCAACAATTTCCAACGGTACTCTACCGTGGACTGCTTCCAATTGCATTGAAAGAAAAACTGAGAACTTTGAGAAAATAACTGCATATGTTCATCCTAATAACAATTTTCTAATCAGAGAGACAGAAAGAGAGAACCGGTGCTGCGAAGCGTTTTGCAGGGACTGAGTACAAAATGGGAGAAAGGGAGCAGCGTCCGAGAAAACTGGGTTCGGAGTGGAGCTAATAGAGAGTGATGAGTAGTTGTCGGAAGAGAAGAAGAGCATATAGGTGAAATAGTTGCCTGCATCATTGCTCGCTTGCTCAACAGAGAAAGTGCAGAAGCTATTTAGTAACTCTTCCTTTTTTAGTTTAGATATTTTGGTATAATTGGTGGTGTGACAACTTTTAACGTAAACAAGATATCAAAAACTTGACCATCTCTTATTCGGACGAAATTTTCTACTAATATTATAGTGTTTTATTTTGTTCTATAAATCTTAATCATTTATTTATATAAATTTTGTAATTTTGTATTTTTGTCTCATGAAACTCAGTCATTTATTTATGCAGGTCTCGCGTTTATTTATGCGGAACCCAAGCAGGATCCACATAAATAAATAGCTGAGATTTATGGGACAGAATAAGACACTATAATATTGAACAGAAGATCCGGACTCCTCTTATTCAGCTGTTAAAAGGAATGCATCATCGAGGATTTATAATCGAAAGAGTAGAGAGTAAGTTTCGTATTATGTCTCATTACATCTTAAATAGTAAAAATAAAAAATCTCTAATTTAGGAGGTTCTCATTACATTTTAAGTAGTAAAAATAAAAAAAACCTTTAATTTTGGGGGGTTCTTATTACATCTTAAGTAGTAAAAATAAAAAAACTCTAATTTGGGGAGTTTATGATAGAATGTAAAACGATAAACAACTGTACACTCAGGGACGTAGCCACATATAAACTTGGGGGGCCCATGGGCCCCCCAAGTTTTTTAAAAAAAATCATTTTTAATATATATATATATATAAAGATATAGTTATTTAAGGGTCGGTAGTGTATTGGGCCCCTCAAAATTTAAAAAATTAATTTTTGGGCCCCCCTAACTTAAATTCCTGGCTCCGTCAGTACACTATATTATATTATAAACCCTTCATCCAAATAGCATTTTATTATATTACATTATGAATATTTTCATCTCTCTTAAACAACAATTTTTTAATATTACATCCATTTATATTCCATTCCATTATAAATCATTCTGTTCCATTTTATTACATTTTATTCCATTAAAAACTTTACGTCCAATCAAATATAGCTTAAGGGTTTTCCAATCCTTTCCACTTAATCCAGTTCATATATTTATATAAATCACACATAAACGTGTGGATGAGATTTAATAGAATAGGGTAAGAATTGGTTAACCAAAAAAAAAAATCTGATCCTCAATACACAAGGCTCTTCACTTCGGGAGAGGATCACTTTAGGAGGATGGGAGAGGATTGTCAATTACACGTAATCTTCTTTTTGTATTTTACAAAAAAAATATTTACTAGTTCGAACTTATATTTTAGTCACAAAGGAGTAACTTGTCATCTCTTCTTCAGTTGTTATTACTCAAGGTACATATGGGAAAACATACTTCAGCTTTGCAGTCTTTCTACTCCTCAAAGCAACTGGTAAAACATAATAGAGTGGTGCTGTCACTACAAAGATACAAGCTCAAGAGACAGATAGGTTTTCAATATCTCCTTAAGCTATGTTGTATATAGCATAAGGCAAGAGTGTAATCAGAGGCTTTTCCTCAACCAAAACTTGCAAATGAGTATCTTACTTAAAAGATTTGATTGGTATGACAAGATTACATTTGGTTATTCATCATGTATACTTTAGTTTTAGTTCCTGAATACAATTGGTTATTCATTATATAATCACGAACACAAAACCATTTTTGCAACTTTACATGCATCGTTTACTTAGATAGCAATTTTTTTATGTACATGAAAATTAGTTAACAATAAAAATGTTTTTTTTTAATTTTAACAATAAAATATTGTATAATGATATCCTTTGAATAGTTGGTATTTCAGAAGATAAGGCAACTAATTAACTAATTATGAACATAATTGCATTTAAAATTGAGATTGTTATTATCTTTCATATAACAAAATGTTATTGTTGGGAAATTAAAAAATGATTGATTTCAAACAGCAGAATAATAACAAAAAGTTTTTGTTTTTGATTTCCTGACAGCCTAGATCGCTTAATCTATAACATGATTAACACATAAAATATAAATCTTAGTTTTTATCTAATTCTAAAGGTTAGTCCTTTTCTTGTTTTTTCTCTTGAATTATTTTCAAAATTGACTCATCTCGACTCTCGTAGTCACACAAATATATGACCTCCAACAATATCCACAAAAATGTGTTGAAAGAATTCTACAACTGATAGAAGGTTAGGTAAGAAGTATTAGCATTGGAGCCTAAGTTTATTTATAATAAGTTCTGGACATTTTAGTAATTTAATTAAAATAAAATTGTAATTTCAATTAAACTTAATTAAAATTGCAATTAAATACTAATTATTCCTAAATAAGACCCAGTAGCTTATATTTGTCCTTATTTATTAAATATCTCCTATATAATCATACAGTTTCTTAAACTTTAGAATCAAGTGCAACTTAATTAGAGTACATTTTTTCTCTTCAACCAGTAGATTTTTAAATATGTTAGCAATGAATATAAATTCTAACCTTAAATCATATTTAAGACCTAAGTGAGGTGACTTGAATAAATTTCCTTAAACAAAGACCTAAGTGAAGTGGCTTAGGGAAAAGACCTAAGCGAGGTGGCTTAGGTAAATTTTCTTAAACAAAAACCTACGTGAGGTGAGTTAGGAAAAAGATCGTGAGGTGACCTAAATAATTTTTTTAAAACAAAGACCTAAGTGGGGTGACTTATGCAAAATTTTGTTAAATAAAAAGACTTAAGTGAGGTGACTTACACAAATTTCCTAAGATGACACTTATGTGAGATGGCTTAGGCAAAAGACCTTAGTGAGACAACTTAGGCAACGAAATAAGGATCCATAGGTTAAAGAGTTAAGGAAAATGAATGAAAACTTGATGAATGGCATGTGTAATGAAATTAAGTTACATGGATCCTTCATGCTTTATATGGAGTTGCTTGTTTAAGGAAATGATATCTTGTTAAGTAGTTGACATCGTGGGGAACGATGAACTTGTGCTTAAATGACTATGATGCTTGATTCAAAAATTAATTTCTTACCTAAACATTAATGTGAAATGTGACAATCGAAATTATACCTTAATGTGAGTGATCCTTGTGTTGGAGTGTTGTTGATACATCGGTTGGCATAGTTTTGTGTGAACATAGGTAGAGAACTTACTACTTGTTTTTGTAAACCAAAGTAGTTTTTGAAATAAAAATGAATTATGCATGACCATTCACGAGTAAAAATGTTTTTCCTCACTAAGTGTAACACTCACATTCTCATTACTTTTCCTCTCGCAAGAAAAAAAGGTTATTGAATTGACTAATTAGTAATAGCAATAGTAAGCATGAGTAAGGTTGAGAAAAGGTCGGCTAAAATTGTCCAATTTATCTCATTTTTTCATGTATTTGGAACATCACTGTCTTTGGATGTAATGTAGACATTTGGCGCATTAGTGTGATAATGAACTTGTAAACTGAAATTATTATTATTATGTTTTTACTAAGTAGGATTAAAACTTATGTAGTGAATTTCTCAAAAAAAAACTTATGTAGTGAATGGTGACGGGAGTACGAATATAATATTATGATGAATGAATGAATGAATTATACCTATTTGGACTTAAAATATCTTATTAATTGATTGGTGATTATATAGATAGAATGTATGAACAAGCTAAGTCATATGCCCTCGTAGGGTTAGTTTGAACCCTAATGTTAAGTAAACATTACGTGGTCCCCCACAAGCCTTATTAAGGTGGGAGTGTGACAAGTTGGTATAAGAGGTTAGATTAGGATGATGTGTTTGCGTAATGTCTCCAAAATATCTTGGTTGAGTTTATAGTAAAAGCGAGAGTAATGTAATTAAAAGAGTTAGGTGGGAAAGAATAAGATGGTGCTTGGTTGATGGGTTTGGGAAGGAGTTAATGAGTAAGGAATAAAAATTGAGTAATTAGTTGTTGATTATCATTATAGGGGCAATAGTTTGATATCTTATTTTTTAGAAATCCTTCGTACCCTCCATTTAGTAGAAGAATAAAACTCATTCTTTAGTAGTAACTCTTTTTTAAAAATATTTTTAAGACTAATTAATTAAATATAATTAATTAATTACAATATAATTAATGTCAATATAAGTAATTAAAATAATATTATTAATTAAGTAATTACGTTATAATTAATTAAATATAATTAATTAATTAATTACAATATAATTAATTAAAAATATTTCATTAATTAATTAAAATATAATTCATTAATTAGTTAAAATATAATTAAATACAATATTTTAATTAATTAATATTTTTTAGGGAAATTAATTAATATATTGTAATTACTTAATTACAATATAATTAATTAATTAATTAAAATATAATAAATTTCTTTTTTTAATTTTTTTACAAACCAACTGTTATCAATGATAATAGTAATCATTCCTTCCTCTTAACCAACCATCATAATTATAATGATAATATCCATTCTCATTCCTCACTATGTTCATTCTCATTCTTATCACCATTCTTACATGCGAACCAACTACTCCTTAAGTGTTGAGGATATGACAACTAAATGGGAAATTAGTTCTACTCCTGTAATAAGCTATTTAATGTATAGTCTTGAGTATAAGAAGTTGGCATGATAAATTTTAAACCAACTGTTGAATTATATGTGTGCAAAATTATGAGTATGTAGTTAAAGAAGATACCCTAAAGAAAGGATGACAAAAAAGTATGGTATTAGGTAAATATATGGTGGTGGATGCGTTAGGAATAAGTCGGAGTATTTACATCAAGATTGTAAAGAGTAGTTAGGGTATAGATTTGTTTAGATGTTGGTTATGTTAATCAAAAAGAACCCTGATTATGTTATTAATGTTAGTCATTAATGCTGATTAAAGATATCAAGGATACGTTGGGAAGATGCAAGCGGTCAACAAATGCTAACTAGAATGAGGAGAAGTTAAGGATGATTAATTGATATAAAGTGATATAGCGATGGGTTGTGAAAGTGATCTATAAGGAAAAGATTGTTATGTAAAAAATAATTAATTACAGGCATAGTTAAAGGAAGAACGCAATGTAGATTGTAGTTGGTAAAATAATGAGGTCTAATGGAAATATGATTAGGTGATAAAGTGGGAAGTTAGAGGTACGAGGAATTATTTATTAATGTGAGAATGTAGGGTATACTCAAATGGAAACAAACGTGAATTGATTAGGAGTGATATGGAATTGATAAATAAGGGGTGGGTTGGTTCGTACAGGGTAATAAGAATGAGAATGAATATAGTGAAAAATGAGAATGGATATTATCATTATAATTATGCTGGTTGATTAAAAGGAAAGAATGATTAATATTATCATTGATACTGGTTGGTATGTAAAAACTATTGAGAAATAATTTTTTATTTTAATTAATTAATTAATTAATTAATTACAATATATTAATTAATTAAAATATTGTAATGAATTAATTAAAAATAATTAAAATTAGTTGCAATTAAATTTAACTAACTAACTAATTATTTATTTTTAATTAATCATAATGTAATTAATTATATTTTAATTAATTAATTAATTTAAATATTTTAATTTATTTATAATTATATTTAAATTAGTTATATTTAAATTAATTAATTATATTTAATGAATTATAATGTAATTAATTAATTATTATTAATATTTAAATTAATTAATTACAATATTTTAATTAATGAATGAATTATATTTTAATTAATTTCACGAACCTGAACCTGAACATAAAGAACCTATAGAATCGGTTCACCTATTTTCAGGATCGGTTCACCTATTTTCAGGTTCGGTTCTCAGGATAACCAGAACCTATTCATAACAATATATATAACACAAAATTATAAAAATAATTGGCGAAAACAAATACAAATTTTTCATAAAAGTATGCGTATAAAATCCATCAAAGATTAATCCAATATGTTAAACCCAAGCAAAGTAAAAATAAGCTAAACAATGTCTTATAAAA
>JANKOE010000002.1:62850955-62874753 GCA_026284465.1 Erythroxylum citrifolium | reverse complement strand
TCAGGTTTAAACCTAGAACCGCAAGTTAGAAACCTGAACCTGAACCATGAACCTGATTTTTCAGGTTCGGTTCGAACTGAGTTTTACAGGTTCGGTTCATGCGGTTCAGGTCCGGTTCGCGGATTCACGGGTTTTCTTGAACACTCCTATGAATAATGATATATGGTTGACTAATTGGTGAGATGGTATAGATAGCAGCAAAGATTTTTTTTTTGTGCAACCAGGGTATCTCCGCCGAACACGGAGACTAATCCCTTTGTCACGGGAGCTCGCACTAAACGATAAATGGCTGGCCACGAGATGCGCTCCATTCCCATGAGTGGGGGATGGAACCCCCCACCACATGAGGAAGCAAAGATACAAACTAATTAATGGGCAAAGCTTTAATGTGATGAATTAGGATTAAAGTGAGATTTAACTACCATTTTGGGTAATTAATATTGGATAGGCAGAAAGTGATTAAGTGCTACGTTAATTATGATGAAAAAGAATTTTAGCTTTTGCAAAAGCTATATTTTAGTTTTTGAAAAAGCTATTTCTACTTTAAAAGTGCTTTTGAAATTTACAGTAAACACCCTTTTTTTCTTAAAATAACTTTTGCGGTAGAAAAAAGTACTTTTAGAGTCTCCAACCATTTTGGGTAATTAATATTGGATAGGCAGAAAATGATTAAGTGCTTAAGGAGTACGTTAATTATGATGAAAAAGAATGAAAATTCATGGATGGTTATAGGTAAAGGGAATAGATGTGTGGATATGATGAAGATATTAGATAGAGATATCTATATAGAATGATGATTGATGACGAGTTTGGGTCAGATTAAGATGTAACAATTAAGAGGATAGATAGTGACATATTTAAAACAACTAGGTAATATTCGAAATTAATTACAATTTTATTTGTATATGTATATTTTGGGATAATAATTTTGTAGTTACCTTGCAAAAAATTACATTTCAAGAGTAACGCTTCCAAATTTCGAGAAAGAAATTTGGTTAAGAGAGGGAGAGTTGTTACATCATCTTGTTAATTTATATTTTCTCATATAGAGTGCTTTATTATAATTATTTTGATTCTTAAACTTGAATTTTTAAATAGTTTGCATTTTGGTGGTTAAAAAAGGAAATTTTGATTTTCATTAAAATTAGTTTAATGAGAAGATATTTGAAAATAATTGATGAAAATTGGGAATAAAATTGGTTAATTCAAATTTTTAGAGAAATAATGAAAAATAATTTATTTTAACGAATATATTGGAAGAAAATGTGTTAGAGATGAAACACGAAGCAATTATTGGAAAAAACAAGGTGCGTGGACAAATAAGGACATGGAGTAAAATAAGTGGAAGAATGCTCGTGCTTGCATGGGTAGCTTAACTGGTCCTTAGGAAGGTTGTTGAGTGTCAAGAGTCTCAGGTTCGAGTCTCAACAGCGACAGTGTAGAGTTTCATCCAATGTGGTGGTTCCTTGTGTGCACTGAGCACTGAGCCGTCTTTCTAAAAAGCTGAGTGAGATTAAACTATGATTTACCCCCACCACTCTATCAAGCTGAGGTGTGAGGACGCCTGAGATGGGCGATTCCACCTTTTGAGTGTCAAGTGGAAGAATGCTCGTTAATAAGTGTAGTTGTGCTATTTTGGACGTAAATGACTAAATTGTATTTTTCTAATTATTTCGGAGTAAGTTACGAATTTGACAAAACGTAAAGCATAAAAATTGTAGATGTATATGTTTAGTTTATTCTCATAAAAGGGAAAGTGCTTGGATCTTATAGGTTGAGAAATATTATCAAGTTTATGAAAATAATATGTCTGGTAGAACTAAAATTGTGTGCAAGATTATACTTATGATTTGAGTGCCCAAGAATTGATTCAGAAGTTATTTAGAACATGAAAGTTGTAGGCTTAGATGTTGGGTTATTTCTTTAAAGGCAAAAGACCCAAGTAAGTTAATTTAAGCAACAAAATAAGGATTCATAGGTTAAAGAGTTAATGAAAATGAATAAAAACTTAATAAAGGGTACGAGTAATGGAATTAAGCTATATGAGGGCTTCTAGGGATGACAATTTGAACCTAGCTCGAGGCCCAAGGCACTAAAGCCTGAGCTTGATCAGGTCCTAATAACTCGAAGATTGACTCGATTTGATTTGATTCAATCAATATTTGTTAAAAATAAAAATGATATCGTTTTACTCAAAATGATGTCATTTTGTCTATATATATCGACATTTTATGAAAAAGCTTTTAAAAAGAACGACATTTTATAACATGGACCAATAAATTCTATAAAAGTTCAAAATCATGTATGATTTTGAAATTTAAGGGAAATGTCTCCACTAAAAAAACCATGCATGATGAAAAAAATAGATAATATAAAGACTAAGTTAATTTGTTAAATTCAAAGCTCAATAAACATTAAAAATTTATATTGAAGATGAGTTTTAAGTTAACTAGTGTACAATCAGCATAATGGATATACTTTATATATAGAGAAAATGTGAACTTCAAAGAAAAGATAGTAAAAACAATTAACTTAAGTTGAAATATTACTTTTATTTTATTAAAATGTTGATCCTAAAAAGTAATGCTAACAATCATATTAAGCTCGGTAGAGGCCGTTCTTATCTCAATATAAGAAGAAAATTCATAAATATAGGAAATATACAAAATTTTATACTTACAAGCAATGTTTTAAAATTTGGACCGGAATTAAACCGATAAGATAAGATGTTTAAGGTTTAAAATGTTCAACCGGTATTATACCGTTATAAAATTAGCTAAAGGTTGAATAAAATTAAAGAATTTGAAATATGATTGAAATAGATTATTCTTACATGTCAAATAATTTAAAGTTTAATAGAAAAAATAGATTATCAAATGAAAAATTAATTGATTTATTTTAGTTTATAAGAACTTACTAATTAATAAATTTGATTATTTAATTGATAAATTGATTTTTAACAACAAGAACTATTAAAGTAAATTGAACTGAAAATTTTAAAAACTAAATAAAAAAATTGGACGGTTCAAGATCTTTATGATTGAACCGGCTAAACCGGTTGTGTGTTTTAATCACTACTCCTAAGCATCATGAAAAGGAGATCATATAACCTTTCTTAAACTACCCTATTTACTTTGAAAAAAATAATAGCAACAAAATAGTGATAACTTGTATTATAGAGTTCTTGTCCTAACATAAGACATTTCTTGTTGCCTTACAATTTTTATAGTGAAATATGGACTGGTATTATAGTATAATAAAAATATGAAGATTTTTTTTATTTTAGTGTTAATGGTAAAACAATTCTTAAATTTTTTTCAATTTTATAATATTAATTTAACACTGCGCTTCCCCCGTTTTTACGATTTAGGCTGCTTCTATTTCGCTTGCCATTACTACGAGAATCGTTTTTGCTTTCTCAATGGGATTACAATTGAGTGTTGTTGTTTGTAGTGCTTCCCCCGTTTTCATGGATTAGACTGCTCCCATTTCGCCCGCCACTACTACGAGAATCGTTTTTGCTTTTTCAGTGGGATTACAAGTGGGTGTTGTTTGTAATATTAGTTTAAATTTTAAAAAGTGACATTAAAATGCTTCAAATTTTAATTTATTATAAAAATATTCCAATGATAAGCTTTCTATTGATAGTAATAACTAATAACATAACTCGTCATCCCAGATTAAAATTTGTTCACACGTGTGGCATATATAGTAATTTGTGCTACATATAAAATAATTATTTTAAAAAACTACATTTTAAAATCCCTCTCAAACCATTAGAAATGGCAAAAGGGTTGGTCCATTTGACCCAACTTCGGTCCAAGTTGACCAAGTCAGAAGTCACAGGTCGAAACTATTTAGCCAGATCGGTCCACGGGCCAAGCATGAACTGAGACTGTCTCAACTTGGCTTAGCCTGTGACCCAACGGGAAGATACAAAATGATGTCGTTTTTTTTAAAATATAAGGTCAGGTCGGCCAACCAATGAGTCAGGTCGGGTCTGGCTAGGAACAGCCCGAGCCTAGATGTAGCTCAATGTCATCTCTACAAACCATATTTAATAACTTCACTGATGAATTACAAAAGTGAATGAGAAAAATATAATGTTGAGATATGATAGAAAAAAAAGTTTAGTGTCTTTTGGCAGCATTTGTGAGTGCGATGGCTTTTTATTTTTTACAATATTTCTTTATTATAAGATTTATTCAATCCATTCTCTTAACTTATCAAGAACTCCTGTATACAGAATCATAAAGAAGGATATTTCTTCTTCTTTTGCTTAAGCATCCTTGATAACTAATAAATTTGCAAATTTAGTCCTTTTAAGTTTTAACTCTATAAATAAGCTAAATGAATATTTATATCCCTCTTGAAGTTGCTTTCGAAGGCCTAGTTATAATTTTTTACATAAGAAAAAACTAGATATATGCGTAAAAACAACAACAATATTCACTAAGAGTCCTACTAAAATGTGAAATTTGGAAGAGTTTAATAGTATGCAACTTTACCCCTATATAATAGAGAAACTGTTTTCGATAGGCCCACATGTAATGTAAATTAACAACAATTTTAAATATCAATAAATACATATAACTAAACATATAAAATTATGATATCAATAAATACATATAACTAAACATATAAAATTATATATACATATATATATATATATATATATAGTAAAGATTAACACTACAAGATAAAATACATAAATACATAAATGTTGATTATGTTAATCCAAAAGCCCCTGATTATGTTATTAATGTTAATCATTAATGCTGATTACAGATATCAAGGATACGATGGGAAGATGCAAGCGGTCAATAAATGCTGACTAGAATGAGGAGGAGCTAAGGATGATTAATTGACATAAAGTGATATTTGTGATAGGTTGTGAAAGTGACCTATAAGGATAAGGTTGTTATGTAAAATAGGGCAAGGTGATAAGTAAGAAAAGAAGATAAGATTGGCTATAAGGAAGGAAAAAGTTTAAGGAAAAGTATGACATTGGTCATTTGATGGCATACTAAAGGTAAAGGAAGAACGCAATGTAGATTGTAGTTGGTAAATAAAATATAAGTGTGGCTAGAGGAAATAATGAGGTCTAATGGAAATATGATTAAAGTTAGAGGTATGAGGAATTATTTGTTAATGTAAGAATGTAGGATATACTCAAATGGAAACAAACGTAGTGATGTGGAATTAATAAATAAGGGGGCGGTTGGTTTGTATCGGAGAATGGTAATAAGAATGAGAATAAATATAGTAAGGAATCAGAATGAATATTATCATTATAATTATGCTGATTGGTTAAGAGAAAAGAATGATTACCATTACCGTTGATACTGGTTGGTATGTAAAAAATATTGACAAATAATTTTTTATATTTTAATTAATTAATTACATTAATTAATTAATTAAAATATAAAAATTTATTTGTCAATATATTTTACATACCAACCATATTAATTAATTAACTAAAATAATTATTTAAAAATAATTAATTACAATATATTAATTAATTAAAATATTGTAATTAAGTAATTAATAAATTTTTTAATTAAAATTACAATATAATTAATTAATTATGATGTAATTAATTATAATATTTTAATTAATGAATAATTATATTTTAATTAAGTAATTATATTTTAATTAATTATAATGTAATTAATTAATTATTATTAATATTTTAATTAATTAATTACAAGATTTAAATGAATGAATGAATTATATTTTAATTAATTATATTGTAATTAATTAATTATATTTAATTAATTAGTATTAACTTTTTTAAAAAAGAGTTACTATTAAGGAATGAGTTTCATTTCTCTACTAAATGGAGGTATGGAGGATTTCCAAAAAGTGGGATATCAAATTATTACCCTTATAATGATAATCAACAACCAACTACTTATTTTTCATTCCTTATCCATCAACTCCTTCCCAAACTCATCAACCAAACACCTATTAAGATTTTTGGGTTAAATAGTACGATGATGATTGCTATTAGAAGCCCATTGGTGGTGATGAATAAGATTTTAGAGTTGAGGTTATGTAGTAAAAACCTTAATGGTAAAAACCTTAATGGTAAATAATAAATAGATGGAAGGGTGATTGTATTGGAGATAAATAATAGATTTGAATGATGAAAATTGACATATGGTTGACTAATTGGTGAGATAGTATACATGGAAGCAAAGATACAAACTAATAGGCAAAGCTTTAGTGCCTGTTTGGATGGGCTTATATCAGTAGAACTTTTGTTGGTAGAGCAATAGAGCTTTTTTTAGAAGAACTTTTTTAAGAAGCTAATTAACTGTTTGGTTGTCATTTAAAAAAGAACTTTTTTGAAAGAGCTTCATACAGTAGACTGTTTGACGACATAAAAATAAAAGTATTTTTAATTTTAACTATATTTTATTTTATAATAAAATTATTTATGCATATAAATATTATTTAAAGTATATTAAATAATATACAAAGCACAATATATTAATTATTATATAATTTTAAACCATATGAAACATAAATAAAAATATATCTAACAAAATATTTTATATGGATTATAACATAAGTAAAACTAATATAAAAATAAATATTAAAAAATATATAAAAATCAAATAATATTATATAATTTTCAAAATAAATGTGAAGATGGGTTTGTGGGTATTGTGAGAAATTATGTATAAAACGTAAGGGCAAAAAAGACTAAAAATAAGGTAATTAATTGATCTTAAAAATTTGATAAACAACGCTTTTTTGAGAAGTTCCAAATTTGAGCTTCTTAAAAACTGTATTTTAGCTACCAAAAAAGTTATATCTATTAAAAAAGTGCTTTTTTATTTTACAGTTAAACACTCATTTTTCTTAAAAAAAATCGGTGAAAAAAGTGCTTATTCACCCTCTAAAAGTTCAACCAAATAGACACTTAATGTGATGAATTAGAATTAAAGTGAGATTTAAGTACCATTTTGGGTAATTAATACTGGATAGGCAGAAAGTGATTAAGTGCTTAAGAAGTACGTTAATTATGATGAAAAAGAATGAAAATACATGGCAAATCACATAAAACAGCTCCAAGATATACTTGATTATTCATCTTAGTCCCTGTATTTTTAATTCATTCACCTCAGCTCCTGTGTTTTTTATTCTCATTCAAGATACCCTAATTGGGTATTTTTGGACAAATTTGCCCTTAGATTATTGAAATACATTTTTTTAATCTCTTGATTTCAAGGGTAAATTTGTCCAAAAATACCCAATTGGGGTATCTTGAATGAGAATAAAAAATATAGGGACTAAGGTGAACGAATTAAAAACACAAGAGCTAAGATGAATAATCAAATATATCACAGGGGCTCTTTTATAAGATTTGCCAAAATACATGGATGGTTATATTATATGTAAAGGGAATAGATGTATGGATATGATGAAGATATTGGATAGAGATATCTACATGATGATGATTGTGACTAGTTTGGGTTAGATTAAGACGTAACAATTAAGAGGATAGATAGTGACATATTTAACAAAACTGGGTAATATTCAAAAAGGAAAGTAAATTGAGATGGAAGGTAAGATAAAATTTCTATTATTTGATACGATGTCGTTTTGCCAAGATTTTTTAAGTAAATTATAATTTTATTTGTATATGTATATATTGGAATAAATTATTTTTAAAAACTAAAATTTTAAATCCGTCCCAAACCATTAGAAATGGCAAAAGGCACGATCCATTTGACCCAACTTAGATCCAAGTTGACCAGGCCACAAGTCGAAACTATTAAGCTAAATCAACCCACGGGCCAGCATGAGTTGGGATTGTCCAACCTATGGCCTGACGGAAAGATACAAAATGATGTCATTTTTTAAATAAAAAATATAAAATCAAGTTGGCCCGCCAATGAGTCAGGTCGAGTCTGGTTAGGAGCGACCCGAGCCCAGGTTCCAGCTCAATGTCATATCTACAAACCATATTTAATAACTTCACTAATGAATTACGAAAGTAAATGAGAAAAATATAAAGTTGAGATATGATAGGGAAAAAAAAGTTTAGTGACTTGGACGGCATTTGTGAATGTGATGGCTTTTTATTTTTTACAATTTATTTATTCAATCAATTCTCGTAACTTATCAAGAACTCGTATATACAGAATCATAAAGAAGGATATTTCTTCTTCTTTTGCTCGTGCATCCTTGATAACTAATAAATTTGCAAATTCAGTCCTTTTAAGTTTTAACTCTATAAATAAGCTAAATGAATATTCATACTCCTCTTGAAGTTGCTTTTGAAGGCTTAGTTATAATTTTTTACATAAGAAAAAACTAGATATATGCGTAAAACCTAAATAACAACAACAATATTCAGTAAAAGTCCTACTAACATGTGGAATTTAGAGGATCTAATAGTATGCAACTTTATCTCTCTATAATAAAGAAACTATTTTCGACAGACCTACATGTAGTACAAATTAACAACAATTTTAAATATCAATAAATACATATAAAAATATATATAGAGACTTCAGCGAATGCCTTTCGAAAAGCATAGCCCTTTCAAGCTTTTTCTCAATTTGGAGTTGGGTCGCCACAATTGAGTTTTCTTCTTCTTCTTCGAGCCCCCGAGAAAAAGAAATAGAATTTATGTGCAGTGTATGACCAAGCTCAAGGCGCCTCTCTACGTCGTTCTGTAACGTCACGTAACCGTTAGGATCAACAGGTTGCTCTTGAGGGAAAACTGGACTTGGGAAGTCGGGTTGGGAGTCTAGTTGGTTTACGAACGAGCTCGTGCCTGCCGTTTCCATTCCAGACGGGGGACTACCAAGCATCGAAGTCCAACCTGGCATCTAACTAAAAAAATAGAAGAGAAGTACTACTTAATCAAACTATTAAGGCTATCTATAAAACAAATGACTTAAGAGAATGATGAGAAATACCTCTCTATATGAGATCATTTATCTATATTTTAGTACGCCAAAATTTTATATTACAGGCAATATATTCGGTAGGTTTTAATAAAGTCAAATCATTTTTTTGATCATTTCACTTTAGCTCTTCTCAAGTATCTTTTTGTTTTTCTTACGATCTTTTAAGTACTATTTTTTTAAATCTTCTCACTAAAGCGTTAAAACGTTTCCTTTTAACATATTCAAATCATCTAAATCTCGTTTCTTTTAATTTATTATTAATATTAGCCATATTTAATTTATTTTATTAAAAAAAGGAGAATAAACTCGAACTCTATTTAATAACAATTCTTAACATAAGAAGCCTTTTCGTTGGGTATTTTTCTACGTGTGTGCTGTTTCAACCACTCTTTCGTTAGGTTTCCAAATTTAAAATTTCCCTGAAGATTTCACGTCTTACCATTGACCAGGACAACCTTTTATAGCAGATTACGTATAATTAAGATTAAAGTCATAATCAAAGTAAGTGCAAATCCAAATAACTAAAGTCAAGTCTAAATAATTTACCCATAGAAATTTTAAGGTTACTATACATCCTTTTTTTTTTAAGATAAGACTATGAATTATTAGACCTCTCAAAATCTGACGCGATAGTAAAATTTCTACTAAGTGTTGTTGTTGTATATATCTCTTTTGTCTTATCATCGGAATTTTTTTTAAGAATAGACAACACGCGTGGTGGAAATAAATAAGGTTCGAATTACTTTCCCAACAAGCTATAGCTTTTGGGATCAATGGTATCAGAGTTCCAAGTTACGGCTTGGTAATTGCCCCACACTGTAAGTTCGATTCTTAGAAAAACGAGAGTCGCTCATCGGTCTAGGTTATGCTGCTATCCGCGGAAGCGTGGTGGAAATAAGTAAGATTTGACCTCTCAGATCTTCTGTCTCATTTTTTTGTGTACCAATTCTGTCCCATTTGATTTCAACCATCCATTTTTGTAAGTCCCACATAAATAGATGGTTGAGATCAAATGGGACAGAGTTGGTACACAAAAAATGAGACAGAAGATCATGTCCCAATATTTGAAGTACTCCCCTCACAAGCTATAACTTTTGGGATTAGTGATTAAATTCCAATTCAAATATGTTGATGAGGTCTTAAGGTCCTCATCTTATAAACTTGCTAAATTTATGAAAAATTAAGCTGGGGATAACAATGGACCGACTCATGAGTCAGATTTACGCTCAAATTAACTTGAAGCTCAATTAGTCATCTTTTTATTTAGAAGAGTTAGACCTTAGGCAGGTCTGAGTCTGGACAATCCTAATCCGGACTTAATTAAAAAAACATTGTAATTCTTAAATTAATCAATTAAATTAACAATTAGAATCATATTTATGTTAAATGATGCACTTAAGAATAACTCCAAAATTGTTAGTAACTTACAATCAAATTTAAGGTGGCGTGACCAAAAATTGTGTCCAAGGGTCGAGAGCCTATCCAATCCCAAAGAGGCATAAACCAGGGGCAATGGCAAAGTCGAAATTCGGTGGATTTACAGGGGCAAAACATAGCCGGGGTTTATCCGAACAAGAAACTTCACATTAATTGAATTAATAAATAATAAATCCACCATTTCGGACGCCAAAGGAAATTTAAATCCAACTAAATCGTTCCTTTTAAAACTCCCACGTTCACTCTCTCTCTCAATCATTCTCTCTGCTCTCTCTGAAGAAGGAAAAAAGAAAAAAGAAAAGAAAAGAAAAGCACTTCTCTTTCGTCCAATCATAATTGAAAATTCGTGTTTGGAAAGAGAGGAAAAGGAGTGAGAAAATTTGGCGTCAGATAGTAGCAATAGTTGAGGTATACTTCTTATGCTATACATCAGCAGAAAAAAAAAAGTTTTTGTTCTCATTTTTTAGTTCGTTGTGTCACTTTTCATGTGGATGATCGTTTTAAGTGCTAGAAGTGGCTGTCCTTTTGGTTTAATCTTGGAAATACTGTAGGCCCATTTCGGGTTTTGGGTTTTGTAATGTGGGAATTATGTTGATTTCTGAAATGGTAGTGTAGTTTGATCGAATTGGCTGATTGTTTCGGTTTTTTTTTTAAGTTATGCGAATGAAGTACTTTTTGGGTTGATTGAATTGGCTGATATTGGCTTTAGTTATACATTCATCGGTGATTTTGTTGGGAGATGTGAGGAATTTTCTTTGAATTAGAAGATTTTGCTCTGCTAAATAGTCATTTGAACTTTGAAATTATGTTTTTCACCTACCCTTCTGTTTTGGTGAAAACGTTCGATATTTTTTTTCTTTTCCTGAAAATCAGTGTTTTGGTAAGTACGTTTTAGGTTTCTTATGTATGTGTGTAGCTTAACTGCTATTCCTTACTGTTTTGTGATTCAATTTTGTCGAGTTTTAGCAATTTTATTTAACTAGGAAATCTGTTCAGAACGACCACTTCATTTGAAACAAAAGGGAGGGGATGGTTATTTAATAATTTCTTGAGCTTCTTAAAGTTTGCTGTTTATTGATTGCTTTATTGCATTAAATTTCACCTTGCATGTTTTCCTGTCATTTTTTGTTTGTTGCTTGCTATGTGCAATTGTATTTGTTCTTTTTGATTATTTAACAGAGTTTAGTGCTCTTCTATACATGGTTGTGTTCCTTTTAATATTTTTGACGCATTGTGAATCTCTTTCTTTTAGCAGAAAGGCGATGTGATGCAGTCTTCAAACCATTTATCTGCTGGTAATTTGTCTTAATCATCCCTTATTCCTGTTGGACACAATATTGTGTATTCTAACTGTTTTAGGGATTTTGTGTCCTAGATCCTACTAATTCCTCGCCAATTAATGGCCCCAAAGAATTGAGAAGTAATGGATGGGGGATTTCACCTGGATCTAATGCCTATAATGCCTCACCTGACGCGTCCCTCTTCTCCAGCTCATTGCCAGTTCTTCCACACAAAAAGTGTACGTGATCTTACTCTGTAAATTATCTTTTGTGCCTTTAGAACATGAAATTCTTTACTTTTTTTGTGCTAATTTCAGTAGACTTAAATGGTATGGATCATGGCCACCGATTTCTCGATAATTTCTCTTCTGATATTCATAAGCTTCCCTCGGACGGAGAGAACGGTGATTTACTTGAAGATATTGAAACTCATGCTATTGGAAGCTTACTTCCTGGAGATGAGGATGACCTTTTAGCTGCTGTAATGGATGATTTTGACCCCATTAAGTTACCGGGTTCTCTGGAGGACATGGAAGATGATCTTTTCCGCAGTGTAGGAGGTATGGAACTGGAAAATGATCCACAGGAAGGCCTAAGCATCAGTGTCTCCAAGTTAAATTTTTCTGATGGCATTGTGGGAAATGGAGGACCTCACTATAATCTTTCTAATGGTGTTGGAACTGTTGCTGGAGAACATCCATATGGCGAGCATCCATCTAGAACTTTATTTGTCCGGAACATTAATAGTAATGTTGAGGATTCAGAATTGAGATCTCTATTCGAGGTAATTTATTGTTGTCTTAGTATAAATAGCCATGATTGACATTTGTTCAAACACCTACTTTCTCTAATCTTGTCTCTTCTATTAGACTATTCTCGTTTTTAACTTCTAAATTTTATGTTAAAATGAAGCTGATGTTGTATCCTTTTATAATATGGGTTGTCATGTGAACTTCATTGAATGGTTGATATTTTGATGTTTCGATGCAGCACAAGGTGACAAGCTTCAGACATGACTTTTGTTTTGCTCTCATATTTTCGCAACTTCATCTCTTGTTATAGGTTTTGTCTACCTTTAAAATCATGTGCTTTTAAACACATACGTGCAGTTGCAGGAACTTTAGCCTCTTTTTTATAATTTCTCAGTAATTTCATTTCAGACTCTGCAAGATAAGATGATAGACATTTATTGATACTAATTAGGGAAGAATCTGTACAAATTATAAAGTGCTTAACTTAGTCCACAGGCTGCTGCTTTAGATGCTTTCTTTTGCCTGAACTAAATAATTTCTTTTGTCTGTCTTATCTGACATTTTTGTAGCAATATGGCGACATTAGAACTCTTTACACTGCATGCAAACACAGGGGTTTTGTAATGATATCTTACTATGATATTCGTGCTGCTCGAACGGCCATGCGTCAGCTGCAAAACAAGCCACTAAGGAGGAGAAAACTTGATATTCACTTTTCAATCCCTAAGGTTCACTATAACCTCTTATCAGTGGTTTGAACTTTGTTTTTTGATAGATGAGAGTTCCCTTTCTCATATGTTTTTTTACATTTCCCCTTTCACACTGCACCAGGATAATCCATCAGAAAAGGATATTAATCAAGGAACCCTGGTAGTATTTAATTTGGATCCATCAGTTTCAAATGAAGATCTCCGTCAAATATTTGGGGCTTACGGGGAGGTAAAAGAGGTAAGTGGATCTCACTGTAGGCTCTTTTTCCTGTGTGGCAGTTCTTTTGTTGTTTGTGGTTAAATTTTGTGCGTACATTGATTTGTAATTCAACATCAGATAAGGGAAACACCACACAAGAGGCACCATAAGTTCATTGAATTTTATGATGTTAGAGCCGCAGAAGCAGCACTTAAATCATTAAATAGGAGTGACATAGCTGGGAAACGCATAAAGCTTGAACCTAGTCGCCCAGGTGGAGCACGGCGGAAGTAAGTATAAAAACAAGTATCCTTCTTTTCCCATTTCCCTTCTGTGGGCCGTCCACAGGTTCATTGGCTATAGTTTACCCAATGAAGGTGCCTCTATTATCTAGTAAATTGCTTGTCTAAGATTTGAACTTCAGACATGGAAGTTAGAATCTGATATTGTTGACCAATGTATTATCTCATTTGGGATATTATATCTACATATGAAGTGTGTAACTGCAAGTCCATTGTTCTTTGCATCTGAAGGGCAAACTAGTACTGGTGACGTCCTCTGAAGGCTTCAAATATCAGTATATCATGTTGCTTGGCCTCTTACAGCACTCTTGAGTACCTTTTCTTCGAATGCATGGCATCTAGTATTCAAACAACATCTACACAGATTTTCTCTACCCCTTGTACCCTGAGAAACTGCGACATAGCTTGAGTACAATCATGAACTGCATGCAACAGAAGCTTCTAGGATAGAGCCAATGGGCTGCACTTGCCGTAATGGCTAGATTTTATAGTACTTGAATAGTGTTCCTCTCCTGCTGCTCTGTTTACAGAATCGTACATTTTCACGCCCTATTTTATTTAAGTGCAAATATCAAATGCAGCTTTTTCTCTAGTTTTGTCTTCTTGTTGAGGTGAGACTTGTGTCTATGTGTGTATAGAACCCAGAAGGTGTTGTCTGAGAAGTCTTTTCTAGGATTCAATTTTCCTGTCATTTCAAGATTGTTTGTGTTGATATCATTGGATGATTACCTTATGCAACTTCGTTCCTTTCAGCTTGATGCTGCAACTGAATCAAGATCTCGAACAGGACGACTCGTGGAGTTTTCGGCATCCTGCGGGTTCACCAATGACCAACTCTCCACCAGGTAGGTTTGAATTGCTTCAATCACTTTTGAAATTGTGGTTCTGATATTGCTTGATATCTTTTATAACATCATTGAAACATTTATAGCAGGTAACTGGGCACAGTTTAACAGTCCTATTGAACAAAGTCCATTGCAAAACATGAACAAATCCCCCATTTTTAGGACAATGAGCCCAACAACTAGCAACCATTTACCTGGTTTGGCTTCACTTCTTCACCCCCATGTATCTAACTCTTTAAAAGTTGCACCAATTGGCAAAGATCAAGGAAGGGGTGGTGTTGCAGAGAACACATTTGCAAATACCAATTCTGTTCATGGAGCTTCCTTTCAACAGTCACACTCATTACCTGAGTTAAAGTTGAAAAACATGCCCCCTTTTGGTCCTTCAACTCCTAATGGATCTAGCATGGAAACTTTATCAGGGCCACAGTTTCTCTGGGGAAATACGAAACCCTTAGCAGATCATTCCTCCACATCAGCCTTTCCCATGTCATCCATGGGGCATCCATTTTCCTCAAATGGAAAGGGACATGGCTTTCCATACATAAATCGGCATACTTCTCTAATTGGTGCAGCCCAGCACCATAACCATGTTGGATCTGCCCCATCTGGATTTCCTTTTGAGAGGCACTTTGGAATTTTCCCTGACTCACCTGATACTTCATTCATGAATCCAGTTTCATATGGAGGCATTGGCTTAGGTCATAATGATGGAAATTTTTTGATGAATATGGGTAATCGTGCTCCTATGAACACTGGTGTTACTATTCCAAAAAATATGTCTGAAAATGGATCATCAAGTTACAGAATGATGTCTTCACCCAGGCTCAGTCCTGTGCTCTTAGGCAATATACCATATGCAGGATTGACATCCAGCAGCATAGAAGGCTTTACTGAGCGTGGACGATCCAGACGGGTTGAAAATAATGTGAATCAAGTCGAGAACAAAAAACATTTTCAGCTTGACTTGGATAAGATCATAAATGGTGAAGATGCTCGAACGACTTTAATGATAAAGAATATTCCTAATAAGTAAGATTTTGACATCAACTCTGAAATTTGAGCTTTAATTACATTATGATACTTAGCTATAGCCTCGCAGGAAGTTCTACAAGCACTAAGCTATCAGCCAACATTGGCCCCTCAAGCTCTCTACTACATTATTGGCTCAGTTTGTTTTTCTATTGGAATCTCTTAGGTACACCTCAAAGATGTTGTTAGCAGCTATTGATGAGAATCACAGGGGTACTTATGACTTTCTCTATTTACCAATCGACTTTAAGGTACTCATGCTGTACCTCTCCATTCTGTGCCTTTTGGTTTCAAAAAATATCTAAGAATTAATTATAATAATAAACCTTTTGTTATTGCAGAATAAATGCAATGTGGGCTATGCATTTATAAACATGCTGTCTCCTAAGCACATCATTTCATTTTATCAGGTTTTATTTCTTGGGAATCCATTTTTAGTTTGTTTTTTTCCTCACACTCTTCTTGTGTTTAGTCTGGATTCATCTTTTCATGTTCAAAAATAGGAGTGATCCTTGGTCTTGAAGATGTAATGTTTATCCTCTTATGATCCTCAATTTGTTTCAGGCGTTTAATGGTAAGAAATGGGAGAAGTTTAACAGTGAAAAAGTTGCTTCTTTGGCATATGCTAGAATCCAGGGAAAAGCAGCCCTAATAATGCATTTCCAGAATTCAAGCCTGATGAATGAAGATAAACGCTGCCGGCCAATCCTATTTGACACAGAGGGGCTGGATGCAGGTGATAAGGTAAAGATAATACAACAAAATTATGTGCTGGTATTGGGAACATAATATCATATTGAAATTTTCCACTTACAGAGTCCTTTATTTTTTTTTTCACTTAATTGCTATAAAATCTGTCACATTTCTTGTGGGTTTATCGAAAACAGCCTCTCTGTTAAGTAGGGGTGAGGCTGGGTACTATCGGATCTCTCTAGACCTTTTGTCTTAGCGGGACTTCAACTGGGTGTTGTTGATGATGATGATGTTATAAAACCTGTGTTTTCCACAGGTTATGTTAATCTTGTTGCACTTTCAAAGTCAATAAGACTTCTGGGGGACTTTACCTTTGCAGTAGAAACAATAGTCTTTATTGGTATTTTAAGGTGGATTATGTGGTTCATTTGGCTGATACATGTGGAAGTTTGTTTCCTTTCTTTCTCCATTCACTGTCATTCTCCTTCTATGTTTTGCCTTTAATTTTGACACTGTGCCCCTCTTTAAGATGGGCGTTAAATGTTTTTGCATTGAAAATGATGGCATCAGGGAATTAATGTACTTTATTGTAAATCCATTTATACAGTTATATTCATAATAATCTATTTATACTCTTTGACTGCAACTGATTTGGATGTTGGATCTGTGCCATGAATTTACTAAATCAATGTACAAGTTCTGGTTGAAGGTTTTACTACATTGTTGCATGGACTTTTGGCAGCGATGTGGTTGGAGTACTCCTGCTTTGAGCTTGATTTTTTATTTTGCTTGTTTAGTATATTGACTTCAACTTTTGCTTTTTAATACTGGAAACTTGAAACAAATTTGATAAATCAAGTGAATTTCTGGAAATTCCTGTTATTACATCTTCTTTTCCAGTTCTAGTAAAGGACCGGAATTGAATACAAGTCCTGGTCTAGAGGGTCATTTTGCTGAGCATCATTAGTTAAATGCCCCTACTCTTCTTCTTTATATAGGCCGCACAAGAGCATTTGCAGTCTAGCAGCTTGAACACCCAGATTCATCAGCCTGATGGGTTGCACTCTGAGGAATCTCTAGAAAACCCTCCGAAAGATGATTCTAGTAAGACGGCAGAGAAAAGTTGATGGTATGTTAGGAGGAGATACCTACAGCCTGCATTCATGGTGGTTGTGGGTGCTAACTTAAGCTTACATATGCAAGTGTACAAACTTAGGAAGAGATGATTGGGAAAGATGCAGATTTTGTATAGTATTTGGCACAGCTTGAAAGCAGGAGCTTTTGGTGTATGTTTCCATTAATTGCTCTAGTACCGTGGAGCAAAGTCCACCACGGGGTTGAAACTCAACATTTCACTGTTTGGCAGGCTGATCACTGGTTTGCACATGCTGATCACTGGTTTGCACATGGTGTCTTTATTTTTATTTTATTGGTTTTTCTGTCGACAAGGGTCCATAATTTAGTGAGCCGGTAGGTATGTGTACAAGAGTATAAGGGAAACTGTAATGGAAGAATCTATATTTCAAGTTTGATGATTTGACAATGGAGGTTGTATACTGAAATGTACAGTATGTTAGACGAGGTGTTTTGGTAACCTTATGAAGTAGAAGTATTATTGCTTGTTCCTGGAGTATTATGATTAGAAATCGGATTAATTATGTTAAATATTTTTATTTGAACAATACAGAAATGTTAAACTTTCTCATTGTAACCACTAATCTCTTATAAGGTACTTTTAACACTAGGTCAATGTCATGAGAAAGTATATATACATATCCATGTACATGTAGATTGGTAGTCAATGTGTGTTTTCACTATTACTTAACAAGAAAAGAAAAATAATAAAAATAAAAAATAATTAAAAATGTCATTTTCTTTAAAATTGCACTTTCAGATACTTTTATCCTCATTGTCTTCAAAATTGTACATTATTTAATACTTCTATCCTTAAAAAGTTATTTGCTATCCTTAAAAAATTATTTGTGAAGTAATGATGACAAAGTAATCTAAAAAATAAAAATTTGTAATTTTTTCATCAATTAACAATTAGGCGATAAAATTATGAAAAATGGCACCTTTAATAAATTTTCTTCTTTTTTAATTTTGTTTCATAAATATTTTTTTATTTTTTTTTCATAAAATAATGATTCCGAAGTGCAATCGTAAAGAAAATGGTTATTTTTGAAATAAAGAGCATAATGTAATAACGCAAAAAAATAGGAGTTTATTTTTTTTAGTCTAACAAAAAACTAAAAGGGTATTTTTATCCTAAAATTGCAACATGTACTGTTGTAATAATGTCATTATAATACAGTGGTAAAAAAGTTTTTTTAAATTCTAAGCTCCTTTAACTGGTGATCAAAAAGAGTAATATGTTTATTTTTTAAAATAGATGACATAATGTATCAAGACATAAAATATAAAGAGGTTAAATGTATTTTCCCCAACTTTTTTTTTTTATGTATAGACATATGACAACGTTTTTTTTCCTAATACACATCCATACATATCCACACACACAGATATATATATATATATATATGCAAACATTTTTTCATTATATATACAAACATGACAACTATACTTTTTTCCTTTAGATATAGATACACGTGGCAGCCAAACATTTTTTTCTTTATATACACACATGGCTACTGAACTTTTTTTCTTATAAGTTTACACAGATGACCACTGAAATTTTTTCCTATATATACACCCATGTAGTCACTAAAGTTTTTCCCATAAATATATACACTTGGCCAAAATATTTTTTTCCTACATATATACTCGCATGACCACCAAACTTTTTTCCTATATGCATTGGAACTTTTTTTCTTACATATATAAGCACGTGACTACTAAAATTTTTTCTCATATATATACACATGTAACCACAAAAAATTTTCCTGTTTGTACACACACACATACACAGTCATAATAATTTTTCAATGTATATTCACAAATGTGGCTACCAAACTTTTTTTTTCAATATATACATGCACACGTGTGGTGGAAAAGAAAAGAAGAGACAAATGAAACAGAAGATAAAGAGATGCACGAAGCATAGGACTTTTGCTTCATTTTATTCAACAAAAGTGGCTATTTAGAGGCTTACAAGAAATTGAATAAGCCTAAAATTTCTTAGCTACAATTAGATTTGTTGACACTATTTTTGACTAACTAAAACTAGACAATCGTGGAATACAAATCTGAAACTTTAAGGACTCGGTTAAATTGAAAAATAAACACATGTTAATTTGAATCAACCTTCAACACTCCCCCTTGATTCAAAATTTTATGGATGGAGCACTTCTCTCGTAATAAAATGCACTTCTTATCACTGCCTTCAAACTTGTTAATGCATATTATCATCAACTTATAGATATTGGAGCACATCTCTCTATGGTGCACTTCTTACCATCAATTTTAAAAAAAAGTTTCTTCTTATACCACTTGTGTCATATTTTTTCTTCTTCATTTTGAAATCTGCGGTATTTTTGTAAATGCCTAAACTTCTTACACTCAAAGCATTGTGATTTTCCTTTGTGCCAACAATTCTTCTCTTCATGGCCGGACTTCTTACAATTTGTATATTAGAGAATTTTACTTTTATCCTTTGAAGAGGAACTCTTGACCATGTATGTTTTTTCGACCTTATCACCATTTTCTCTATCCCTTATTATTCTTCTTTGGTCTACAACTTAAAGAGCGTTTAGTAATTCTGCAAAGGTTATATTTGATAGATCTTTTAATAACTTCAAGAGATGAAATTTTTGACCTCGTACCTTTCGGGAAGTGTCATAAGAAGCTTGTCTACAACCATTTGAGTAGGAAAATCTTCACTAAGTAACTTGATTTGATTGACAGTGGACATAAGTTTGCTCCCATATTCCTTGACACTTTTAGAATTATTCATTTTTGACATCTCAAATTCTCCTTTGAGATTCAAAATTTGCATCATCTTAGTTTGAGTGTTACCCTCAAAATTTTCTTTTAGTTTCTCCTATGCTTCTTTAGGAGATTCACATGTCATTATGCTCGTGAAAATTCCTTCCGTCACAGTCGAATGAAGACAAGATGGAGCTTTTGGTTTCTTTTCCCTTTCTTCATCATTCTTCTTGATTTGGTTTAGGGTTATATTTTGCGGAAGAGGTGTATGCTCAAACTCACTTTCAATGACTTCCCTTAAACTAACAGCTTGTAAATAAGACTTCATTTTGATAGCCTAAGAGTGGTAATTTTCTCCATTGAAAATAGGAATTAGAATAGAAAAATTGTTTGATGCCATGTTGCTACTAAATCCTTACAAGCCCAAAAATAACTGCACCTTTGATACTATGTTGGAAAAGAAAAGAAGAGACAAATGAAGCAGAGGATAAAGAGACACACGAAGCAGAGGACTTTTGCTTGATTTTATTCAACATCTGTAAGTGCCTATTTATAGGTTTACAAGAAACTGAACAAGCCTAAAATTTCTCAACTACAACCTGATTTGTTGACATTATCTTTGACTAACTAAAACCAGAAAATCGTGGAATACAAATCTGAAACTTCAAGGACTCAGTCAAATTGAAAAATAGTCACATGTTAATTTAAATCAACTTTCAACACTAGCCTATTTAGCAAACTTTCCGTCATCAAAGAACAAGCAAAGTCCTCTGCTTCGTGTGTCTCTTTGTCCCCTGCTTCATTTGTCTCTTCTTTTCTTTTCTAACACGGTATCAGAGCCTTTCAAAGATCTTGAGGGGTTTTTAAGTAGTTAATGCCTTATAAGCTCAAGAGCAAAGAAAGGCAATGAGAAACTAAGAAAGCGAAAAGATGGTGGAGGGAGCCTATCTAGCAAAGGTTCCGTCATCAAAGAACAAACAAAAGTCCTCTACTTCGTGTGTCTCTTTGTCCTTTGCTTCATTTGTCTCTTCTTCTATTTTCCAACAACGTGGCTATAAAATCTCTCTCTCTCTCTCTCACGCACACACACAACACACTCATTTTTACAATGATGGTCACCAAACTTTTTTCATATATACACACATGATTATCAATGTTTTTTCTACATACACATAAACCATCAATATTTTTTAAATATATACACACACATAACTACGAAACATTTTTCTCATATATATATATACACTTATGTTTAAAGAACTTTTTTTTTCTTTATATATACACATATGTCAACCAAAATTTTTTCCTATATATATATATTTTCTTATATATACACTCATTGCCACAACAACCCTTAGGCACCGAACTTTTATCTTATATATATACACATAATTACCAAACTTTATATATATATATATACACACACATACAATGATTACTTAACTTTTCTTCTATATATATACTAACTTGATAAAAAATATTTTTCCTATATATTTATACACATATATACACTATCGGGCATTATTATCCTTAATGCTCTGTTTGACATAATTTGTGAAGGTCAATCTACAATTAACAAAAATGGGCAGGCATCGAATCATTTTCGCTTTTCACCATGGCTAGAGGTAAGTTATGATGCTTGTTGTAAAAATGCCAAATTTACAAGCATCTCCTGAAGAGCCTTGGAAATTGATTTGTTGTTTGAATTGGCAGATCTGAATGAAAAGATTGATTGCGTGAACAACATTGCAAAATTTTGGTAGGTACTAATAGTGTTGGTACATTAAATATCCCGCTCTGCATAATCTCAAAATGTTTTTCTGTATTCAAAAAGATAATTCCTGTAGCTGGCATAATCAGACCGGACCAAATTGCGGAGCTATCTGTTCATCTGGAAGATTTCCTGATACTGGAAGAGTATGTAAATGGTATTCCGTATTTCTCAAAACTCATTGTGTGAAGATACTGGAGATAAGGAAGTTATATTGGTGGTCAAGTGCATGGTGGGTCATTCAGCTCAGACAACACAAATTGAAGTGAATGCAAATGGATCCAGGCAGTTCCAGGTGAATTTTCTATACCGGTTAGATTACTAACGCCTTAGCAGCTCTTATGGTATGGTTGACCACCTCCCTAATCTCCATAGTCCTTAATGGGAGTTTCATCTCTAACGAACTGGCTCCTTTCTTGGGGAGTCTCTGATGGGATTCCGCAAGTTCATGGGTCTCAAGTAGTACAGTATAATATTGTCCCACGGGGAGTACTTGTGTAAGTACTAGGCTTGGATCACTCAATTAATTGGACTAGCGATTGTGTAAGAAAAGGGAATTAAAATAAGAAATTTAACTAGCAAAAATAACAAAATCAAAGCTAAAGAAAATTGCGAATATTTCTAGGGGTTAATTCGAATGGAATGTGGTAAGCTTCAAGGATGGTTCCACTTTTAGCATTTTCTATGGACTTTACCTGGATTAATTTATGAGGCAAATTTTGGTTGATAGACGGTTGAGCCTAGAGTTTCTTATATCATTTTTCAAGGTATCAAAGGAGTATTACGCAATAATCCTAGTCTACTATCGTAGCCTAGAAATCAAGCATAACCCATTAAGTTCTTTGCTAACCTGGTTTTCTCTCATAAATTTAGTTTATGTCTAAATATAAAATTTATAAGTTCCCTGTTTGGAGTTTCGTTATCAATTTTCACCTATCGGTTCTTCAATTAACAACTAATGTTAAGTAATGGTTGGCCAAACACAATACTAGCAAAATTAATATCAAAACATAAAAATCAAAACCATAAATCCATACTCATAAATCAACCAAAATTCAATCTACAGAAAATTAGCTAAAAGCTTGCCAAACCTTGAAGCTTTAAGGAAACTACCCAATCATGATAGGATGCAGACCACATAAATCAAGATCAGCAATCAACATTAGAACAAATCAAATAATAAAATAAAGAAGAAATAATCCCTTTTCTGCGTCACCCTTTATTTCTGCTCACTATGTGCGTTGCTACGCCTCTGCCTGGTCTGCGTTGTTTTGATGGTCTGAAGCTCCACTCTAGCCTCTACGTGGTCTCCTTTGGTTGGTCTCCCTCTCTTGATGTTCCCCCAGTAACGTGATTTTTTTTGTTTTCTCCTTTGGTGTGGGTCACACACTCTTCTTACTGGTCCCTCCCTTTGTGTAGTGCATGAATATCTTTGGAGCTCCTAGTGGTTTAACGTGAGTGCTCACTCCTCTCTAGCTGGTGTATATCGTTTCTTCCCAACAAAAACCCAGCTGCCCACTTCTATTTTCGTTACTTCCTCCAACCACCAGCTCTTCAATCCTTTTTCTTGTTGTAACGTTGGTTGTGAATGTAGAGTGATGAATGTGTCTTGATGGTGCCAAGTGAGTGGACAATTTACGTTAGCACCAACGTTCTTTTTTTCTCCTCCAGCTAATGTTTTTAAAATCCCCCTCTAGCTGCCTCACGTTCTACTCTATGTCACCAACTTCAACCTGTGTATCGAGAGTGTACGTGAGGGCTGTAACGTGAGTTCCCCCTCTTGCGTTATTTTTTTTTCTAGTTTTGGTGGCTCCCTCTGATGTGGCGTGAGTGGAGAGTTCAATGTAGAGTAACGCTGAAGACCCCTTGTTAGCCCCAAAAAATTTTTTTTATGATAAAGCATGCTTAGCCTAATTGATTAAATTAGGTTAGCATTAATTAAGTAAGATTATGTTAGTAAGA
>JANKOE010000002.1:62835058-62850855 GCA_026284465.1 Erythroxylum citrifolium | reverse complement strand
ACCTATCGGTTCTTCAATTAACAACTAACGTCAAGTAATGGTTGGCCAAACACAATACCAGCAAAATCAATTTCAAACAAAGAAATCAAACCAAAAATCCATACAAATAATAAACCGAGATTTAATCCATAAAAATTAGCTAAAAGCTTCAGTCCAACCTTAAAACTTTGGGGAAGCTACTCACGCATGGCAGAATGAAAACCACAAAAATCACAATCAACAATCAACATAAAAGGCAACAGAAAATAGACAGAAGATGAACGGGTTTTTGGGATCTCCCTCTCTGTATTTCTGCGTCACTGTGTTAATGCGTCACTGTAGCTCCTGTGTGGTGGGTCTCGTCTCAAGCTAGTGGCTCCCTCTAGTCTCACCAAGCTCACCTTTTTTTTTGTCACGTTGAGAGCTTTCCTGGCTGCTATAACTTTGAGAGCCTCATGTAAAGGTGAGTGGAGTGTTGGTTGTAGCGTTGGTCTTGGAGCCACCTTCGTGAGAGAGTTTAGGTGAGTGGCTGATGTCCTCTCAATGGAGCCCTCCTTTTCTCTTTGTGAAATGCGTTCCTGTATCCCCCAAAACTTGGAAAATTGAGTGAGTCTTTGTTTTAATGGAGAGTGAGTAATGGATATGCTGAAGCAAAGTTAGTGGAGAGTGGCCCCTCCCTTGGTGTGCATGAATGCTCTCCTTTTGTTGGTATATGACGTGCTTCTTTTGGATAGTCTAGCTGAAAATGTTTTTCCTTGTGAAGGTCTCATGTAGCTAGCGGTTGGTGGGGCATGTAGAGAGTGAGTGGAGTGAGCTTTTGGTGAGTGGCCCCCTTTCCTTTGTGTGTAACGTTGATGCTGGAGCCTCCCCCTTTTGCCTGAATTTTGTTTGCTTTTTGTTTTCTTCTTTTCCTAAGTTCACACCTCCTACCTGGTGGGTCCCTTTAGCTGGTGCAACATTGATGCCTTCTAATTAGCTCCACGTCCTTTGTTGTCCAAATAAACTCCTCTTAATGTGCGTGAATGGGTCAACATTTTCTGAAACGATGGTAACGTTTTTAGCTTGTGGGTCACTTCCTTTTGTTGTCTTTTAACTTTGGTGGTGGGTCTCTCCTCTATCTTTTGTCGCTACCCAATTCCTCTCTAATTAAAAAGATTCTAGTTGCCGCAAGTCTTCACACTCCCCCAGGACTCTCTAATTGAAAACCCCTTTTTAATTGAAATCTGCTGCTGGCGTGAATTTCGTTTGGTAGTGCCTTCTTCTCTCTATGCCTGGTTGCTTGGTGGATTTTTTGCTGGAGCTGTTGCTCCTTTACGCCTGAAGCTCAAGTTCTTCTTTTCAACATTTTCAGCTCCTTTTGTCTACATGTGTCCACGTTGCTTCACTCTTCATCCAATGCAAATGTCCACCATGCTGCTAACGTCTCTCCTTTTTGCCTTGTTTTTCTGGTATTTTTTTTGTAAGTGTCATGTCTGCCTCCTGGAGTGCGTGATTTTTCTTCTTGGCCGGTGGAGGCTGCTTGATTTTCCTTGTCTCTTGTGTGTGCTGCCAGCCTCTTTTTGCTACGTTTTCTTTGAAAAATCTTCTCTTTGCATACGTGGTGGTGATTTTGTTTGGTTTCTCACGTTTTTGCTCCAGGTCTCCTCTTTGTCCACGCCTCCTTTAGCTGCTTAATTCACGCCTAGCTACTGCTTTGATTTTCGCCTTGGACTGTTATAGTTCTTTACAACTAAAATCAAACACATTTCCTACAAATTAAACATGAACAATTATAAATGCAAATTCAGGCGAACCAAGCAATTTAGCAAGAAAAATATATATATAACCCAATAATTAATCCAAAAATTAAAGAAAAATGCCATTAATTCTAATGATAAAAATGTCTTCAACAGCCTCCCTTAACGTACTTAAGTTGTTTGAAAAGTAATGTTGATGTAAATATGGGGACCCTTTTCCCTGTCTGTCTTTGCATTTTTCAAAAAAAGTGATATGCTCTAACTTCTTTCATAACCTTCCCCTTACTGTTTTTGGGTGAAGTGTACATACTGTGTAAGGAAGGAGATAAATTGATATGGAAGGAGGTTGATGAAGCAGGTTGTATGATGTTTGTCTTTCTTTTGTGATGTGTGAATATTTAGGAGTGATGCAGCTAAAACAGTAAGGTGATTGTAATACCATTTATAAGGTTATTGCCAAGTTGTTGGCTAGTCGTTTTAAAAAAGCACCGAAGGAGATTATTAACCTCACACAAGGAGCTTTCATGGAAGGCAGGACCATTGGTGACAATATACTGCTTATGCAAGAGCTGTTAAGAAGCTATCAAACTAGTAAGAATAATAAAATTGATTTTTACAAAGCATTTGATACAGTAAGTTGGGATTTTATTGCAGCATGTCTGACGGCAATGAACTTTCCTTTAAAGTTCATTAATTGGATAAAGCTTTGCTTACATAGCTCCTCAGTAAGTATTCTAGTTAATGGAGTCCGTACAAAGCAAGTGAAGTGTGCATGTGGAATACGACAAGAAGACCCCCTCTCCCCGTATACCTTCATCTTAGTCACGGAAGGGCTATCGAGAATGCTTGATAAACTTATTCTTTGTAATGGCAGATTCTGTTTCCACTATAAATGCAGAGCTCTAAAAATCACAGATCTCATGTTTGCTGATGATTTACTTCTTTTTTCTGGAGCTAATATATTTACAATCAACATTCTTAGAGACATACACTTCTCCAAGCTAACATGCAAAGATTTTATTCCACTCCTAGAGAAATATAAAGCCAGAATCCTAGCTTGACAAAACAAGTTTCTCTCCATGACTAAGAGCTACGCTTATCCAATCAGTTCTTAATAATCTACAAATACACTGGATCAACCACTTGATACTGCCAAGGAAAGTGATTAAAGAGCTTGAACGTACTATAAAAGCTTTTCTATGGTTGGGGGCTACAGAAACTGCTAGGAAAGCCAAGGTCAAATGGGAAGAAGTTACGCTTCCCAGGAAACAGGGTGGGTTAGGAATACTCTCAACCAACTTGCTACAGAAAGTGCTATTGTGTAAGAAGATATGGAGACTTTATACTAACAAGAATGCCATTTGGATCAAATGGATCCATCAAACTTACTTGCAGAATCAAACCTTCTGGCAATTAACAAGCTTTACGGATTACTCATGGGTATTTAAGCAAATGCTAAGGATCAGATCGTGGATATACCCTCTCATCATTCACAAGCTGGGAAATAAATGTAATATCTCTATCTAGTTTGACAATTGGACTGAGTTTAGTCCATGAATCCAAAGAACAAACTTAGACCAACTCAAAAATTGAAGCCCAACCCAAGCTAAAGCTTCAACTCTCATTGTCGATGGGCAATGGATTGGGAACTATAGAGGGTTCAGACTCTTAAGTCAATATCTCCCAAATATCGTCAACAACAATCAGGAGGACATAGTTTTTTGGAAACCTCATCCCAAAGGCCTCTTTACAAACAAATTATGTTACAAAAGCTTTCAGCCGGTATACCCAATAATCCCTTGGTTCAAGTTTATTTGGAAGAAAAGTCTCAGTCCAAGAGTTTCTGGATCCTCCGGAGCCACATGAATCCTTAGTTAGAATGTGATTCTAACTTAACAGCTTTTGAGAAGTGTTGCTCTTTGGAGAGCATAGTATAATGAAAGTTGTAAGTTGTGTTCGGGGGGAGGGGTTTATTGTCTATCATTGGTCTCCATGGTAGAATCAGTCGGGGGGTTGAGAGGCGGTGGTTTACCCTGTGGCAGTTGTCAGCGGTTCGAGCCCGCTTATCTCTAACTCGTGAACTTAGCCAGTACAAAGCTATATGATAGCACCCCATGATCACGTGGTTGGTGGCCAAGAATAGACTCAAGACCAAAGACAGATGGAATGACAGTTATGATCCTATATGTTTTTTATATCATCTTACAACCGAAGATAGGAATCACCTATTCTTCAATTGCACTTACACTAAATTGGTATGGAGCTAAATGCTTCACAAATTGGGGTTTTTCTGTTATTCATACGATTGGTTTCAAGTGCTACAACAGGTCATCAGTTAGCAAAATATTGCAAGAAAGATTCCACGCTGATAAATACAACCTTCACCTTATCCATATATAGTATCTAGCAGGAGAGAAATCGAAAGCTATACTAGGAAGAGCTAACCACTCAATACCAACTAGCAACTAACATCATCAACGATATCCGAGGACATGTAATAGCCAAAGTTGCAGGTCATAATCTAACTGACAATATGCGATTGGACTGGAATCTTTAACTGGGTAGCTTTTTGCATTCTGTACAAACTTGAATATAGGCTATTGTAATACTTTTGTCTCCCTAGGGAAGAACCAATCTTTTTGTAGTATATAGTTTTTACTATAGATAATGAAAATTCCTTTTAATTAAAAAAAACAGCAAGTTGAGACTTGCCATTGGGTTTTGTTTCATGAAATTGTACATTCATACAGTTATACTTGAAACGAGGGGAGTAGTAGAGGACAAGAAGGTGTTATATTTAAAGAGACACACATGGAACTTAGGATTGAGAATATAAAGCTCAGAGCAACAAAAGGGAGTGGATCATTTCTAGTCGAGAATCTATATCTCTCTTACGACCCTTACATGAGAGGTCTATCCTTAATGACCATAAAATAGGTCTTAAACCCATCATAAAGTCTAAAGACAGAGCGAGATGTGCTTTGCCTATAATCTTGATCTCCCTCATAATTGCCATATATGAAATAAGCAAATTTAAGTTTTCTCCTCTATTGTACAATGTTCCATAGCCTGTTGTTCCTTGCAAGTATCGTAAAATTCATTTTAGGGATGCATCTCTTTGAGCCATTCTATAAATTTGTACATCAAACTTTCTATGATCTGCTTATAAAGAGTATTATCAACTCTTTTACCTTCGATGTCTTTAATAAGCTTAGTTCCTAATTCATTTCATCATTTGAAATCTTTGTAATATTTCTTGTAGATACCTTCTCCATGAGATAAATATACCATTTGGAGATTGAACAAATTCTATGCCAAAGAAATAATGCATTAAAGCAAGAACAGACATTAAACTCAGACATCACCTTATAATTTCCAATTTAAACCAAGTTATCCATATTTATACACAAACTATAAACATTTTTATATTACCTTAAAATTACACAAAAAAGTTTTTATCTTCATAAGGACACTTTAGAAATCCTTCCTTCAATGAATATGATTTAATATGACTACACCAAGCCTTTGGGGTTTGTTTAGGCTAATTGGAAGATAGATTAGGAACTTTGTGTTGCCAACACAATTACTAACCTACTTGTGTCAAGTTGTGTAAATGGAGCAAAGACTTCCTAATGTCAAATTCTTGCTTATAATCTTTTTCTACTAAGCATGCCTTGAGCTTGTCAACTTCACCATTTTGCTTTTGTTTTATCTTATAAACTCATGTCACTCCAATGATATCCTTATGGATGCAATTTTATCATCCATTTCTTTCCTCCATTTTGGATGTCAAACAAGGTCAACAAATGCTGAAGGATCACAATATGAAAGCAAAGCAAAGTTTGTGAGTAAATCTTCATTTTGCTTAGGTTATGTTACCTTATAATTAGCCATCCATTTCAATTATAAGTGTAGATGACTTAGTCACTGCTTATGAATCCATCATCTTCCTCACCTTCTTCACTCCTTTCAGTTCAAGCCCACCAAATCACATTTCTACAAGGCTTCTCCCTCTCCAAGCTTTTGTTTAAATATATTGCTTTCATATCTTAAATACCAAACTTTCCACGTTCGAGATAATTAGATGCCTAAACTAAGAGTAAACTCTTTGTATGACTTGAACAACAATTTCAGATACAATACATTATTAGTTACCTCCATGAACAGCTTATCATCAGCAAAGAATATCACTTTTCCCTACCATGAACGACCAAAAATGAAAGGAAGCCTGAGTGAGAAGGAAAGCACCCATTATGGTTAAACTTTAGAAAGCAGTTATGTGAATAGAGATAGATTCTTGGTTTTGGAGGCTTGCCTTGTAAATGAAGCATGCCCTTTTACAACCCACAAAGAACTCTTTGAAACGATCAGCCTTAGCAAGCAAAGAACCAACCCTTTTCCTGCAATACCACACATATAAAAGCAGCATATCCTGCAAAATTCACATGTCCCTGAACGAGTCGAGAAAAACTCCTTGCATCTTTTTTTTAACCTTTTCAATTCAGTCTTTAGTCATAAATATCCTCTTATTGATCAAAAATGGCTGTTGATCAAATGAAACCTGTTGCCTCACTGCTTTTGGTCCTCAATTTCTGCATGTACGTGATTGTTTTAGCCATTGGAGGATGGGCTATGAATAGAGCTATTGATCACGGTTTCATAATTGGTATGCTAGCCCCTTCAAAACGCATCTCCAATCACGCATTACACTTATATATATTTTGCTCTATAATCTTTATGGTTGATGACTACAATCATTGAACACAGTTTTTGAGTAGTGTTGAACTTGCATATGTACAACTTGCAGGACCTGGCTTCGAACTTCCAGCCCATTTCTCCCCAATATATTTCCCAATGGGAAATGCTGCCACCGGATTCTTTGTGACATTTTCTTTGATCGCCGGTGTTGTTGGTGTCGCCTCCGTAATATCTGGTCTGAACCACATCCGATTTTGGACAGTTGACAGTTTGCCATCTGCAGCCTCAGTTGCTGCCATTGCGTGGAGTCTTACTGTTCTTGCAATGGGGTAAGCAATCAGTACTAATTAATCCCACAAGATCAAAACTTTGTTGTTCATTATAAGTTTGAATAGGAGTTAAAAGAACTATGAAACATGTCTTTCTGTCTTTTTTTTTTTCTGTCAAGTAACATGTCTTCTATGTCCGTTTAACTTCTTGTGCATAGCTTTGGCTGCAAAGAAATCGAGCTTCACATCAGAAATGCCCGTTTGGTAAGAACCAACCTCCTGGATTTATTAACAACATATAACTTGCTCTGTCAACATCAGTTTTACAATGATTCCATGTGTTGCAGAGAACTATGGAAGCATTCCTCATCATCCTTTCTGCCACACAACTTCTATACATAGCAGCCATTCATGGTACCTCACCAGTGAGACGACTTCCCTGAAAGCTGTAACATACACGTATATATGGTGGGACTTAATTTCTTCAATTTTTCTTTGCTATTTATTTTCAATACTTCCTCCATGGAGATTGTCCAGGAGTTAGTACGTTGTGGTGTGATTTGCTTGATATGATTGAATTTGTATGAAGTAATAAAGGAGTGTTTGTGTTATTTACAACAAGAAAGAACTCTTTAAGTTATTATTAGTTTATTTTTTACTTATGAACTAGTAGAGAACTTTGGAGTTCATCAATTGAAGGAAGGTAAAGATCCTTTGATTCGTCAATTAAACAAATCACATAATTGAATTACGGACAGAATATAACCGTTTTCTGTTGGTAATTTTCGTCACTAAACGACGATTTTCTTGTAGTGTAGCAATAGAATAATTCGAGAATAAGAAATTAAAAGATGAAAAGAAACATCAAAATTTAACGTGGAATACCTTTTAGTGTAGAGGAAAAAACTATGGAGCAAACTGACAAATAAATCAACTAAACTTAATAAGGATTTACATAAAAAGTTGATCTCTCACTCCCCGACAACGAATCGTTTCACAAAGTTTCAGAACTGAAATCAAACTTAATATCATTGTCAACAATCACTCTGAAACCATTCCTAAAAACAATCAAACAAGGACGGGAATACAATACTCCTTGCCCTCTCTATGTTTTTCCTCACTTTTGAACGTTGTGGTAGCACTTTCCACAAAAACTACATCTTTTCCTCCACACACAATCTTGTAATTTCACACAGGTGTGTACACAATTTTACACAAGACCATGTATGTCTTTATCTCTTCATACTTTCTTTACACATTCACGTAAGGCCAATTCTCGGCAAGGGTAGGCTGGGCACTCACCCAAAGCTCACTTTTTATTTTGTTTCCTTTTGAGCTTTATAAGGGTCCACTCTTGACTCTCTCGTAAAGAACAAAAAAAAAAAAAATTATGGACTCTTTTTTACTTTACCTAAGACCGATAAAATGTTACGAACGAGCCTGCATTCACAAAAGCTAGCTTTTGAGTGTGGCTCTCCTTAAGTCCTTATCAATTGGTATCAGAGCCGGTCTTGGAGTGGTGGCCTGGGAGTGCCAGTCGTGACCAATATGACCGTGACCAACAAGGATCTTAGAGTGGTGACCCATATAGTGGTGACCTGAAAGTGTCAGCCGTGACCAATGAGGACATTGGTCGTTATGGAGGAACGAATGTTACGGTTTGATCTAATTGTAAGGTATGGGACTTGAATCCCATATTGGTTAAATACAAAACGATTGGTCTATATATTCATGTAAGTCAAGACATGGAATTATAGCACTCTACACAACTATGTATCTTGGCCGAAGACATGGTTTTATGGTTCCTCATTATAGTTGAACTTTAGAAAGCAGTTGTGTGACTAGAGATAGATTCTTGGTTTTGGAGGCTTGCCTTGTAAATGCAACATGCCCCTTACGACCCGCAAAGAATTCTTTGAAAACGATCAGCCTTAGCAAGAACCAACCTTTTTCCTCCAATGCCATACATATAAATGAACCACGGACACTTGAAAGTTTGCCATCTCCAGCCTCAGTTGCTGCCATTGCTTGGAGTCTTAATCTTCTTGCAACGGGGTAAGCAATCAGTACTAGTTAAACCCTCACTCATTCAAATTAATCCTGCAACTTCAACTTTTTCTATACAATTGACGCAAGATCAAAACTTTGTTGTTTATTATAAGTTGGATCAGGAGTGAAAAGAACTATGAAACATGTCTTCTATGTCCGTTTACATACTCAGTGACAACTTCTTGTGTATAGCTTTGGCTGCAAAGAAACAGAGTTTCACATCAAAAATGCCTGTTTCGCTAGAACCCAAAACTTCCCTTTTAAGACAAACTGCCTCACGGATTTATTAACAGCATATTAACTTGCACTGTCAACATTAGTTTTACAATGATTCCATGTGTTGCAGACAACTATGGAAGCATTCCTCACCATCATTTGGTATGTAACCAGAGTGAAGACTTCCCTGAAACTTGTAACATACATCTATATTTGGTGCGACCTAGTTGCTTCTTTCAATACTTTCTCCATGGAGATTGTCCAGGAGTTAGTACGCTATGGTGTGATTTACTTGATATGATTGAATTTGTATGAAGCAATAAAATAGTGTTTGTGCTACCTACACCGTAAATAAGCCATAAGCAATTAGACCAACCGGTCTGCTTTGACACAGCCACAAAGCAGAACACTGCATCCATTACATTCCGTGAGATAGACATAATCATGCAACATTCTTTTCAATGCAAAAAGCCTCGTATTCCATGTATCCACAGCTAATAACCTATTGTAGAACAAAACTAGCAAGTTCCGTGCATCATGGTTGTCCTCAACTAACACGTAAACATATTTCACGTCTATTAACATTCCGATAAAATCAAACCAAGCTCCAAAAAACATGAAACAAGACAAGTTGACTGCCAATTTTGACAACAGAACTATTTGCAAAGACTATATAACTGTCTATCTAAGTTTCTTGCTCATTAATGTCTGGTAATCTGTATGAGTCCAAGCTATTAACTCAAACGAAAGCACCTTTCTCTCAGCTTCACCATATTTCACTTGCCGCCATAGTAAAGTTCTGCATCACATGAATGAGGACATCCACATCATTCAATAGAAAGACTTATTTTAGCTACACAAACCTAAGTTGAAGTTAGTATGACATGGATTAGTTGGATAAAATGAGTAAAACAAATAATGAAATACTAATACAAAACATATATGTCAAACCAGGACGAGGAAATATCTCAAAACTAAGTATTGTGGAAGAAGGTCTTGTGCTAAACATGGACACTAGAGAAAAATTCAACCACATACAGAGGGTCCTAGTGAAACTTGCAGGCTATGCTAAAATGTTGCACTTGCAGCCTTGCATTATTTATGAAAGAAAAACCACGTCATAGGTCAAACAAAGCATGAGAATTAATGTAGAAAGAGTAAGTAGCAAACAGATGAGCCTGCAACTTCATTCTCGTGGATTATTGCAACTTCATTCTAAAACTAGGAGATGTTAATGTAAATATGTAAAGGCAAAACTAACATCTAAAGTCTTAACTCCATGAATGAAAATAGCATTTATAATTATGCATGTCTAATGTAGAAGATTTGTGCCTAAAATCAAGTTTACAAGTACTTTACAACATAAAATGAAATTAAAATTTGCTTTTAGCTAAATGAGAAACCTGGAATTATCTGCTAGAGTCCGTAAAAACATCAAACAAGCCACAACAACTCATCCAGGATGATCTTTCTGGCACTCGGGAAGCTGAACTAACAAGAGGCTGTACAGGAGATTTGTAAGTGAAGCAGCATAATCTCTTCAGGAAATGAAGTAATGAGAAGGAATGATCAATGAAGCTAATAATTAGGAAAAGGATTAGGATAGTACCTGAGTTTCAGTAACATCAGAATTTCCAGAGTCTTTGGCTTTTTGAGCATCAATATTAGTCTCAGGCGTAAATTCATGAGCTATAGGCACCGATTTACCCTCATTTCCATAAAGAATATCATCAGAAGGCTGAGAACCTTTGATGTATTCAGCATCCTTCGTAGTGGTACATTTATCTGGTATTTCTAAAGTTTTGACATTGTTTCCACTTTCCAATGTACCAGACAGAGTTGATAATTGCCCAGCAGTCTCACCCAGTACAACTTCATCTTGCTGCAACGCAGAGCCAAGTAAAACCCCTGCAGGCTCATTGGATGTTGGCAACAAATTTTCCACATTTTCCTCCGTTGCCACTTCAACAACTTCCAGAAACTCTGAAGCTTTAACACCTTCTAAGCTGGGTTTCACCACCTCAGACATGGGTACCACAGGTGGGGCCATATCAGTATTAGTGACAGCTTCAACATCTGAATTGTTGTTAGCAGCCTTAATTGGTTTTCCATTTTCAGAAACTTGTGTTGTGCTAAGAAAAGGCATTACTGTTTTCTCCTCATCATGAAAAGAGTCTCCATTTCCAGAAAACTCTGTAACCCCAGCAGACGATGCATCAGCTGCCTTTTTGTCACTATGGAAAGAGATTACGTTTGAAATTGAATGGTAGCCTTCCCCCTTTGGTTTTTGCTGAAATTCCTGAGATTGTCCATCAGAACTAACAACGCCAGAGTTCCTTTCATCACCATCATATGATTTATCCACAGACTCAAAAAGATCAACATTTTCTCCAATTTTCTGTTCAATTTGAACAGCATAAGCATCAAGTTCTCCATCCGATTTGTCAAAGCAGCCATCCTCCTGTCCAACTCTCTTGCTACTTTCTATATCCTCGGCAATCCTCTCCCTTGGTACTTCTACATGCCCAACTGATTGAGAGGCCAGTGGGACTTTCTCATCAGATTCTTCACTAAAAGGGTGTCTTTCATCACCATGCACTTCCCGGTCTATGGATACGGGGGAATCAACATCACCACCATCACTACCTCTCCCTTCCTCATAGCTTGGATCCTCTTGTCCTGGAAAAATTTAGTTGAAGTATAGAAGCTCAATAAAAACCTTAAATTTCCAACCACTTGCAAAGAAGATAAAAGGAAACAAGAAATCACATCAAAGAAATTGTCTTCAAAAATTGTAATGAAAAACATAATAGTACAGAGGATAAAGAAAACATAGATTTGAGTTACGAAAGCTGTGCATAATCAAATTCAAGAACAATGTCGAAATATTGAATTGATGATCACTCAACTATGAAATTGAACATTACCAAATAAGTTCAGGCAATATATAAAGCGATGGAGGAAAGAGAGCTCCTCAACTAATTTCTATGCCAGCCAAGGAAGCACAATAAATTAACCACTAATCCAGGGCACAGGACGAATAACAGTTGATAGCCCGATACAGGCAAGGATTTCATACCAACAAACTACCGATAAGCACACCGAAAACAGCGTTTCTATGCGCAGTAAAATCACCAGATGAATCACGGTTGCAATAGAAGCATAAAATGGATGACAAGCACAAATTAATGAAAAAACACGAAAACCACTACGGAACCCAATCAAAACAAAGCAACGAAAGACACTAGCCAATACCCATTACTACAGATTCACAAAAGCAGCAGTCTTCAACGCAAAAACTAAGAAGTAGGACTCAACTATATACCCGTCAAGTCAGATTCCCAAAACAAAAAAAGAAAAAAGTACCCACACACAAAAAAGTGATTTTGTTACCCTATGATTATTGACAGATTGGCAAGTGGGGAGTGGTAGTGATGGGTTATTGTACCCAAAAGGAGAAAAGAAAGCTACAAAGCTCTTACCTTTTGAGTTGTGGATTGAAGAAGAGTTGTTGTCCTGGTGGTTGCCCTTATTGTTGCCTTCCTGTTCCCTCTTTTTCTTGGCAGCTTTTCTCTTCTTTGGACCCGATGGCATGATTGATCGTCTCCCTGTACACAACAACTACCTAGAAAACAAGTATATATAATTAAAAAGAAAGAGACAATCCTTGAGGTTGTCTCAGCAAGACACTTTAGTTAACCAAAGTTAAGACTCCACTCAATTGGAGACTGAAGCACCAATGGTCTCTACAGATACATAAAAGCACACAGTTCAATGGCACAAATCTGTTGATATGAGTGCAAAAGACACCATTTAACCGATAGATGCTCTCTCAATGGGTTATTTGTCGTTTGTTCTTCTAATTATAGAACAAACGGGTGGGTGTAGTTCAACGTTTTGCAGGTATCATCGGTGTTCAATGCGTGTATGTGTGGATGATATTATATTTCTCCTTAGCATTATTCAGTGTTTGTAGCCATCCCCCAATTGTTTAAACGTGTGTGTGACATTTATCATTACTTGAACTGTTAATTACACGGCTTGTTTTGTTTCGGTTCTTTGCACCATGGAAGGTGAGGAGGAAGGATACATGGCAGGTGAAGCAGGAAGGTACAAACTTAAGAAGGTGAACTCATGGATCTTCTGGTGATTTAGGATTTAATCTTTTTCTAAAGGGGATATTGATCTTATCAAATGAGTGATGGGCATGGCAGGATGTCACATGTTACTATTTTTCGGCTTGAATTTGAATACGAGATGCAAGCAATCAAATTGAATCACAAAAGGTCCCAACTTGCTGTCCTCTTGCACTTAAAATCTCAATCCTTAAATCTTAAGAAACAGATGAATTGGTAAGGGGCTCTTCTAACTTAACTGATGTCACAGGTTTAAACCGCCCTCATGTATACAGTCAATTAAAATTTGAGGTTAGAACTTTACCTTCTGTAAGGGACCTACCCGACTCGAGCGGGAATTAGTTTGAAAGTGAATGGCTTAAAGGTGTCTTTGGATAGTTGAAACCTTCCTAGTACAGGGAAAAAAAAAACTCAATACTTAAATGCATATTAAGCTCTAAATAACTTTAGATGTAGATTGGAGGCTATAATTACGATGAAGAAAACAAGATATTTGGCTTCATTCTCACCGTGTGAATGGGCAAGGGAAGTAACATCAGAAGAATTTTCAACAACTAACTATTGCCTACTTTGCTATCTTTATTTATTTCTTTTTCACAAGTCCCTTTCCTTTCCCTGGAGAATAAACTATTGGTACACAAGGATGCTAATAAGGTGAGGTCCGGGCAGACTCATTAGGTGAGGAGCGATCGAGCTTGAGGTAGTGGGCCTAAGCCCTAGCTTGATCAAATATGAGGCAGCTCACTCGAATCTTGAGCCTAACTTAGCCCATCTAAAAAAAATCTTATAAATTAAAAATATAAAACAATGTTCTTTTTAACAAAACGATGCCACTTTGCTTAGAAGGGTCGAGTCTTGAACAAGACCCAGCCTAAGCAGTCCAAGCCTAGCCAGAGGCTCGATCAACTAGAATATGGCCTGTTGATTTCGAGCTGGACGAGGGCAGGTTGGGGCAGGTTGAGGCCGAGTTTAGTTGCTATCTCTATTGGTAGATAGAGATAGCATTTGGGCTAAGGCGGGGTCGTGCTGGGCCCAATTGTCATCCCTATTGGTAAACATGAATAGCATTTGGGCCCAGGCCTTATCTAAGACTGAGATTAATGGGCCAAGTTCAGGTTAACCAAGTCTTCAATTGAGTTTCGAGTTGAGCTCTAGCTTTGACTGCTCAAGACCAATCCGAACTGAAGCTCAATAATTATAAGGAAAACGACGTTGTCTTATATTTTTAACTTAAAAAAATTAGGTCAGGCTAGCTGAGTTGGGCTCAGGCCTGGCCGACCCTATTGGTAGTTCTTTGTAACCTTTCATTTCCCCTTCTAATGAAAATTACAAGAAAAGTAGGCTATAAACTAAGATCTTTTTTAATTTTTCTAAGTTATCTTATTTCAACACAAAATGTCATAACCAAATAAATTAACATCTTCTTAGCTCCTTGATGATAACTTTTTAGGAGCTAGGGGCTGACTAAGTGGTCAAATTGGTTTGCTTTTTATAAGTTATGTAACGCCCCACAGTAGGGATTAGATGATGACGGCTATTAATATTTTGGCATGCATTTATGACATTTTTCGGGTACATTGGTTTAATGAAACTTCGGATTGATTTGGACAATATTAAGATAATTTTAGTAATTTTTGGAGACTTCAATGATTTTTAAAAATTGCTGGTGAAGTTTTTGTTTCGCTGTAAATATTCTTTGAATTTTTGTTCTGAGATTCGATCTGTAATATATGTGTGTGATTTTGAGTTACTAAATAAAATAAATATCAGTGTGATGTTTGGTTTTGTTTGTTCTGTCTTGGGTGGCATCCATATATTCTCCCAGGGGGTATTTGGGTGTTACAAGTTATTTGGTCAATGCAAACTCCATTAAAATAACCAATTATAGTGCAAATTAATCGTAGTATAAATAAGTTTTTTGAAATTGGAATTTATAACGACAATAAAATACTATATTTCAAGATTGGTAAGAAATGTAAAGAAAGAAAAGAAAAGAGCATTATGTTTATTAAAGAGTGGTTCAATTATTAGCTTCTAGCATAGTAATATAGATTTCATACCATACTAGTCGAAAAACAGTACGAAACTTAATTGAAGGGTATCGGTCGTCAATATCGGTCGGCATCGGCAATTTAACATGATACCGACACTAACTAGTACTATAAATTTCTAAAAATTGGGGGATTATTTTACAAAAAAAAAATCCACACCTCTTTAACTATCTGCTTTTACCACCTTCTCTGAGTCTCTCTCTTGGTTTTTCTCTCCAACGACGACTCTCTTCTCACTCTCTAACGGCTATCCCCATCAGCCATTATTAGCCGTCGCACCACGCATCTCCACATATTCGAACACATATTTTTCATCATATCTAGGTAAGTTATTTTTTGAAATACGTGTTTGTGATGCTTGCATTACTATTCTTTAAAGCATTTTAAATTTTCATCGTATCTAGGTCAGGTTTTTTTTTAACATGTGTCTGTGATGCTTAGAACACTCTTCTTTAAAGCATTTGAAATTAAACTTGGTTCAGCCGGATTCTGGCCGAATGGTACGTCACCGCTTGGGTCCATCGATAGGCAAATTTCTGCGATGATCTTCACTTGAGGATACCTGCAAAACAAAGGAAGGCACGTAGGGGGTGAGATCCCGATTAGCCCCTCCGACGCTCAAGTTAGGCTTTTGGTGAAGGTGGGGTTCGTAGAAGGTAGAGA
>JANKOE010000002.1:62801848-62831761 GCA_026284465.1 Erythroxylum citrifolium | reverse complement strand
GGAAGCATATAAACATGCAAATAATCATGATGGCCTAACTTGGGGATCCTTACTCTAAAGTTCCCTAGAGAGTTGAACATTTATGACTTATATTAGTACAAATTCATGGTCTGATAATGTCCAATTTAGTAGCTTGATTTGAGCTATAGATAAGGTAGATTCTATGAGTGATGAGTTGCATCCTAATTTCATATATCAATTTTTGGAGAATATTGAAGCTTATATTAGTTGACCTTTAGAAAATTCTTTTATTACTTACACTTATAAAATATATAGCATTTGCAAAAGCAAGTTTATAGATAAGGATATCATCTTTGCATAAGTTTTGATAGATCCAATCAACTATGTCTAACTAAAGAATTAGACGGTGTTTAGAGTTGCAGAGAAGATGTAGGTTTTTCTATATAATGATAGAGAATGTGAAGTGGAAGACAAGATGGTTGAAGGACTCATCTTCTTCTCCATTATAACTAACACGTCTCCTAGAACCATTATAGTTCCCTTTAAGAGTAATAATGTAAAGGAAACCTTTGGGAGATTGCTCAAACTAAATTGTTTTATGCCTTTTCACTTTTGAACCCTTATATTTAACGTGCTTGAATAATGAACTTATGAATCTCTCTGGGGCATTTTTCATCGATAAAATCTTATCTTCTCTTTGAGGATTCATGGAGTAGTTTAAAGAAAATCTCATAACCATTGCATATGTTCTATTAGAAATATTCTAAAGGCTATCTTTAAGAACTTCATTGATTGTTGCATGTTTTGGAATATTTCCCTAATAATAGAGATCTATTTGATGTTCATTAGGGGACCTAAGTTACTCTATTTGTCATGCCAAAAGTTAGTACACTTGCCATCTCTAAGAATTAATTTAACATGCATCCTCACCTGCTCCTTTAATATGAAAATGTAAAGCATTGTCCAATAAATTTTAGCTTTAGGTCTGACACTCTAATAACATTACATTGACAAATAGTATGAGTGGATCCACTTCACCCATAAGATTTCTTTGTCTATTAGGAGTCTTTAAATCGTTTTGATGATTAGGATTTTATTAGTAATCTTGATGGGGTTAGTGCTTAAGCCCCCTTCCTTCTTAGGTAGATATATATCTTGCCACTTAACTTTAACATTGATCTCTTTATTGTATCACCTACCCACATAAAGCTTCTTAGATTTTTCTCAATATTTTTATTAAGCTCTTAAGAAAAACTATATAAAAGAGCTAGCAAATATACAAGCTATTAAGCACAGAGTTTATCAGTTGATCTTTTCTAACAAATACGATGCTTTAGTTACATTAGTTAGTGATCCTTTTTTGGTTTATTTTAATCAAGGGATGAAACTATCTATAAGTAGGTTTTTTTTTTAGTGATTGGGATTACCAAATAAGTGAATAAAGGCTTCATTATCTTCATCACTATTAGGTTGGAGAGCCAGGAAGAGACGGTTTTAGGTTCTTTAGAAATTAACAAGTGGTTTTGTCTTTTTCTCTTTATCCCAAAAAATTTCTTGAATGTACCAATAATTGACATTAGGGCACAACCTAAACTAGGATCAACACCATAAAGTAAGAGTAGATCATTTGAAAAGAATAAGCAAAATATTTTTAGCTCATTGCAATTGATGTAGTATTTGAGTTTCTTTTCTAAAGATTATAACATGGCCAATAAGTCTAGTTAGGACCTCAATGCACAATATAAATAAGTAAGGCGAACTCAGATCTCCTTGTCTTAGACCTTTTCCACCTTTAATAAGCTTGGTAAGCAGTCCATTAACCAAAATACTATAAGAGGTATAAGTGACATATTGTTCAATCTGGTTTATAAATATCAAAGGGAAACCAAACACAAATAATGAGTGTAAGATGAAGTCCTAATTTATATAATATAATGCTTTATGAAAATCCAACTTGGTAGAACAACATTTCATATAATGCATCTTATTGAAGATTTTAAAGGATTCTTTTGTTAGCAAGATATTGTCCAAAATAAGACTCTTTTTAATGAAAGCTTCACATGATAAGTAAATAATTTGTTCCAAAGAAACCCATGAGCTTAAGAGCTATGAGCTTTGCAATAATTTTGTAAATGCTGTTGTAATATAAGATAGGTATATAATCCTTTAGGGAGCTTATGTTTTAAGTCTTTAGAAAAAGGCTAATAAAAGTCTTGTTTAGTTCCTTCAACATCATACCTTGCTTAAATCATTCAAGAACTACATATAATTATCTTCTTTGTGTGTGGCCATATCTTTTTTTGGAATAAATAAGCATTGAGGCCATCTTGTTTGATTTGAACTTAAATAGACCTTTCTCCATATCTTTTTCATTGAAAGGATTGAGCAAGCTTTGAGCTGCATCTTTAGATATTTGGCTATCTATGAAGGATTAAATAACCTGCACTAAATAAGAGCCATCAAAAGAACAACTAAGGGTATTTTATAAGTACTCGTAAGTTTCCTCTATTAGCTTAGCCTGAATTACTTGTCTATTATCTTTTAGTAAGGAGACAATTGATCTTCTGGAGAGAACTAATTTATGGAAGAAACTAGAGTTCTTAACCCTATCTTTTAACTATTGTATTTTAGATCTCTACCTTAGGATTGACGCGTTAACTTCCAAAGCATAAGTATAGTAGTTATGTAAGGTTATTTTTTCCTCAAGTTGTTCGGAGAAATCACTTGGATTTTGGTAGAGAGAGTTTTAAGCTTATATTAACTCGTCCTTTGTGTCATGGACTAACAATTTAGTGTTGTTATAACTTTTCTAATTTAGTTTTGGTTTGGGTGGGTTCCGAAGCCCACCAAATGGTGAGAGGCGTGGTTCATGAGACCAACAAAACCCTTTGGTCAGGGGTTCGAGTCGCAACTCTACCCTGGCAGACTAAAGCGGACAATACCTAATGGGCCACGGCTCAGAGATTTGAGCAGATCCATAAGCGGGGGCTACTCCCTTGTGGGCTTCGGAACCCACCCAAACCAAGTTTCTTGATCTTTTCATTGATGATTTGAAGTTTTTCTTATACAAATGTAGGACTTGCAACTCTAAAATGTATAACTGAGACCTTTTCTTATAACCGCATCAAAACCTTAAACCTTATTTAAGTAGTTATTAAAGTGAAACGGATTATGCCTTTTGCAAGTCAAAACCAACTTATATATTACAAAAGGGTATGTTGAGAGAAAAGAGGATTATTGAAGAATACGTTACTATCAAGAAATTTAGTGAGCTAAAGATCATTCACAAAGGTTCTGTCCAATTTTTTTTAGTGAACTAGTTCCTTAATTGCTTATTATTCTAAGAAAAAAGTTTCGTTTTAGTCTCAAGTTAGTTAGCTCAATTTGAGTTACACAATCCCTAAAGTCAGGATTATTGTTCCTCAAACATAAATTCCCTTTAGCTTCAAATTGATAAAGAATGCTATCGAAGTCTCCAATAATCATCCAAGGGGTATTCATAGCACCATAAATATTTTTAAACTTTGTCTAAAGAGAGTTTATCTAAAATGTAAACTTGAATGTATATACAAAGGTAACCTAGAACCTGATATCCTTATGCCTAATTCTAAGAGAGAGATGTATTAGCTGATTTAAGATAAAAGAATTCAAGACTTCTACTTTGTCATCATTATAAGTAATTACGATTCTACCATATAATATGCCTGATAGTTGGGAATACCTATCCAATTTTATAGTAGAAAAGCTAATTTCCTACAATTCTCTTCTTTCATTTTTGTTTCCAAAAGCCCTAGAGAAAAGGTTTGATATCCCATAAGTATTCTTTTAATATTTGATGATGATTAGGGTTATTCAACCCTTTTACATTCCAAGATAGAATTAAAATTATAAAGGAGCTTTAAAGCCTTTAGCGTTACTTTTCCTGTTGGATTTTCTTCTTGTTAGAAGCAATCTAGAATTCATTACCGGGACTTAGATTAGCTTTTTATTGACTAGAAGCTAAATCTATAATAGAATTCTCCCTAGGGATGGAGTGGTTATATTATACTACTTGATCATTGTCAGCAATGATTTGAACTTTGTTCAAGTGTTTTAAATTATGGTTTCTCCAGGATATCTCTAGGAGAAGAAACTTTCATGTTCTCTTGACTATTGATTGTAATGAAATTTAGGTTAAGACTTTGCACTTGCACTTAAATTTGAGAATTTTCCAAGGCAAAATCTTCAAAAATAATATATCATAGTTTTATTTGTGTTTCACCTATTAGGGTTCCCTTAAGATCTTGTGTATCATTTAAGCCATTACCAATGTGCTCCTCTAGCTCCATAAGTTCTTAATAATCGCCCTTTGGAAATTTTTTGCTAATAGGAACCCATTTCTTTCTTTTTTTGGCCAACATAGGTTTATGTTGATAGCTTAATATACCAAATTCTTCATATAGTTCATAAATTTCTACAAAATTAATAGAGCTATGATCTCAAAGAGGTCTTAATAAAGGTCCACAATCACACAAAGCCTAGCATAGCTGATGCACTTCATCCCTACTATAGATTCATCCATGTAGATTGGCTTACCAACAAAACTTGCCAGATAAGATCAATATTCTAGAGGAATGTTACAAATATTGATCCATAATAAAATATGGTTTTTGCTTCAAGCTTTCCAATTAGATGCTCAAGTTCCAACTTTGGATAAAATAGGAACATTATTAAAGTACCAAGGACCAACTTCAAACACGTTATGAGCACAGATAGTTGATTCAAACTTGAAAAGGAATAAATCATTTTCATTAACTAAAGCCTCCGTTAACCCTGTCTTACTCCAATTTTGGAATACCTAAGCTTGCATCCTTAGAAAGACAAGTCTCTTATCCCTAAAGAAGCCAACTAGTGTCGAAGAACACTTAAATACTTTAAAAAAAAATCTCTGAAGGAGGTGGAATAATAGAGCATCTTGCATAAGAGGAATGAGGGTAATATTAAAGGCTGACATGTGAAATTGAGTCACTTAAAACTTGGCATCAAGAATGCTTAAGGACTAGGGGATTGGTGGCTAAAAAGTGGGGGAACATGGTTGAGAGAAGAGGGAGTTGAAGGAGAACTTGGAGAAATAGGAGTTGGAGAAGAACAATTGTAAACAAACAAAGGACTAAGGGAGATCTAGTTTGTTAGAGTTATCTCTTGAGTAACTAATTTTGGAAAAGAGCTTGAAGGAGACAAAAGATTCTATATATGACTTTTTTTTTTTTTGGAGAAAGTAACGTATATATTAATTAAAATAAGGGTTCGTACAAGAAGAAAAACTATATACAAAATAGAATAAAAAAGTCACAGGCGGCCATCAAAACAAAAACAAAAAAGCCACAGGTGGCTCGCAAAATAAGGAAGAAGTCACAGGCGACTCTCCAAAAACAAAAGCTAATAGGCCACAGGTGTCTCGCAAAATAATACAAAGAAACCACTAGGTAGAAAGTCGCCAGATGTGCTGCTGGAGATCAGGGATCTGAAGACGAGTCTTAAGTCCAAGAAGGCGAATTATTACTAGATCGAAAAGGAAAAAAAGAAAGAAAGGGAGAAACATAAACTTTTGAAAAAGTTATTACTAGATCGAAAAGGAGAGTTAATTTTGCAATAAATAATTAAAATTATTACATTTTATAAACGTGATTTTACAAGAGCATACATCTAGTTTTATAAAAAATGAAAGGAGAAGAAAATTTAATTTTAAAGTAACGAAAGAAATGAATTTTGCAGAAAAAAATTACATTGTCATCCTTATAATTTTAAATAATTCGAAATGTTCTTTTAATTTTAATTTTGCTAAGTACTCTTTTATTATATATTGTTAATGAAATTTTAATTAAATAAAACATGTACTTTTCCAGCTTCAGGCCAAAAGCCCACTTTCATTTAAAGATGGACCTTTAATTTCAATAGCTAGCCCTACTATTCATGTAATTATTAATTTGTGTGTCAAAATTCCAGCGATGATGTGATGATATGAAATCATAAAGAAGACGAAAGAAAGGAGAGAAAGAGCATTTGACAGATCTGGCACTTGTTTGATCTAATTCAATTCCAAAGGAAAGCTTGTTGTTCTTCCAACTGGAAAGATTATTCTTGTGGTGTCGAGAAACCTAAAAATGGATGCTTTAAGGAAACAAGCCAGCAAGCTCAGAGAACAAGTTGCCAAGCAGCAACAAGTCAGTGACTTTCATTTTCCCTAAATTTCACTGATTTGATTTATTTTCTTCTTAAACGTTTTAGTTTTATCATGCTTGCGGGGTTGCTGGGAAGTGTAGGAATAAGGAGAGAGAAAGAGAGCATTTTATAGGAAATTTGGATTCGCTTAATTCATATTCATTGGGGTTAGTTGTACCCATTACTATTCAGTTAAGACAATTGAAAATTTTGGTTCTACATGATGTTTGTTTGGATTTCAGGCTGTCATCAAACAGTTCAGTGGCAGTGGTTACGATAGCTCAGATGTTATGGTTATTGATGAAGTTGAGATGGAGAGACATCATCAGCTGGAGAAACTGTACAGAGCAACTCGTGCTGGGAGGGTAGGTTAATTTCATGTTATGGCTGTTCTTTTTCTGCTGATTTCCTATTCTTATAATAGCTATCATTTAATGTATTCCGTTCTCCTTGTTTCAGGATTTTCAGAAAGATATTATTAGAGCAGCAGAAACCTTTACTGCTATAGGCTATAAGCACATTGAAACAGGTGAAAATTGTGTTTACATTTTGTGCAACTACATTTTCTCCTGATATAGGTGTAGGGAGTGTGTTTGCTAAGGTGTCAAGTGGTCACTATGACTTTTCCCTTTCAAGTTGTTAGCATATTGTATGGTCATGAAGTGCTTCATTCATACATTTTTCTTATCAAAACTAGTTGGATGTTAGGAACCAAGTTGTCTGAGGACTGCTGCAGATATGGAACTGAGAATGTAAATGACAACATATTAGCTAAGACTGCTGGTATCTATGGTGATGCTCGGAAACATGTGGAGAGGGAGCAGGACGAATTGAATCGACTGTATTCTTCCCAGGTTGACCAATACACAGAAAAGAGCTAATCCCGTATCTTTATTATGTTATATTTTTAGTCATGCATAACTGCTGCTTGAGGAGTCAAGCTGTTTGTTCATATTTAGGGCTGACAAAATTTTATTTTAACTCATGTTTTATACATAGCATTCTCCTATGCCTGCATTGGCTTGCAAATAAATGCTTTGGGTTATCAATTGATTGTTGGAACAGTAGAAGTACATGCTTTTAAAGTGTCAAAAATGAAATGAAAGTGCATGGCATAGTTCCTAGTTTTATGTATGTTTCTGAAATATTTTGCAGTATTTTCTTTAATGGTCTGTAACCTGTCTGCATCCAAGTACTATAGATGGAAGGTAATTCTATCATATAAACTACACAACGGTTGAGTGCATAAGGTTTACATGGCAGAAGAAAGGGTATTAAACTTCGTTGAAATTTAACTGCTAATATTTACTATGTTGTTTGCTATGGGAAATTCATTGAAGCTAACTATCACAACCTTTTCAAAATAAAGTTGGATTGTAACTAAAAGATCGTTATCTTAAACCTATACAACAATTCAAAACTCCTTTAGTCTTTCAAATTCAACTTTTGTTGAATCATTTTTATCTGGTTAAATATGATTTTATGACAGGCCATGAATGATTCACATTTTAAATATTGGATCTGATGGTGCTTTGTAGATTGACTCCTTATATTTGCACTTTATTCCAGATATTGGATCCCCTGAGAGCAATGAGTTCTGGTGCTCCTCTGGAGGATGCCCGGCACCTAGCTCAGCGGTATAGTCGAATGAGACAGGAAGCTGAGGCACAGGTAATTATAAGTGGTATCTTATTTCACAATGTTATCTATGCCAAATATTTGGCAAGGTTTGACCACAGTTGTATTCTTTACTCATAGCTGTTTCTTGAAAACTTATCACTTATATTTCACTATTTAAAGCAAACAGGCAACAGAGGTTTCGAGAAGACAAGCACGGGTAAGGGAAGCCCCAATTCCTGAAAATGTTGCAAAGCTTCAAGCAGCTGAGGCGAAAATGAAAGAACTAAAATCAAACATGGCTGTCCTCGGTAAGGAAGCTGCAGCTGCGTTGGCAGCTGTTGAAGCACAGCAGCAAAGACTGACTTTCCAGAGGCTTGTTTCCATGGTGTGTGCACATAATTCTAGGATAAATATTGCATTTCAAAGTTCAGAGTTAGATTGAAATTTGATATGCATGATGCGCTTGTGCTCTGCAGGTTGAAGGTGAAAAGAATTATCATTTGAGAATTGCTGCTATCCTTAGTGAGGTTGAAGCAGAGGTTAGCTCAAGAATAGTGATACTACAACTTTTTTTTTTAATGAAAAACATTTTATCCATCTGAGGGTAAAATCTTGTTTTGCTGCTTGTGTTAGATGGTCTTGGAGAAACAGCAAAAAGAGGCCGCTCCACCAGTGATTCATTCTCAAGTGATCCCATCAGAGAATGATTTGGGGAAAACAACATACTTTTTGGTCGAAGTAAGTTTAATTTGATTTAATAGGCATGGAAACTTGGAGATAAAAATTTCCAGTTTTTCTAAATATTTTAATACTTTATGTTTGCTTCAACCTTTTCAGGCAAAACACTCTTTCATTGCTGAAACAGAGAAAGAACTAAGCTTGGCAGTGGGCGACTATGTTGTTGTACGAAAGGTGTTCAGCTTTTTCTTGATATTTATGATGTGGCATAATGATAGCATCCTTATAATTGATAGATTCATTTGTGATGCTCAAATTCTTTGACTGCTGATTTGCTTGCATTACCATAAAAGCAGAGTTGAGTATACATCCAGAGTTGTGTGTGAAGAAGAAACCTGAGCTTTGCAGTTATTCTTTCACTTGCATCTTACTTTTGAAAAAGAAAATCTAAAATGCTCTCATTTATTGGATAATCTGAGAGACATTGCATGGCTAGAATCCTTGAAAACTGCATCATTAATTCAATTGTTTTATCGAGACAATTATGAATTTGACATGTTGAAATTTATGCATGAAACTCCTGAAATATGTTTTCTCTGTGCGTTTGTGTGGATTGTTGGGTGAGTCTTTTGGGCTGGGAGGGTGTGGCTGGATAGCAAAAGTTTTCCAGATTTTCTTTTATGCTTTCTGAAACGAAATACAATGGGTCCTACTGGTGGGGTTTCATTCAGGTCCAGATTTTCCTACCACCAAGCTGTGCATTATATTAGTAAATACTTTGCTCGTTCATACCATAGTCAAAAAATAAATCTCTTGTTACGACTTTAGGCCTTATTAATTTGATCACCTGGAATAAGATTCGCTCACCACTAATCCTTCATCTGTTTCGCAGGTGAGCCCAACTGGATGGTCAGAAGGAGAATGTAAAGGTAAAGCAGGGTGGTTCCCATCGGCTTATGTCGAGAAACGCCAGAGGATATCCTCCAGTAATTTGGCTGCCGAAGTTTACTAAGTGTCTGTTGCGTTTCTGATTAAGTCCCAAAAATTTTCAAACTTAATATTGGACACAAATTTAAGACTTTGGACGGTGGATATTTGAAGGGAAAAATGTGGATCTTGCTAGTCATTGTGGTCCTTTAAAAGGTTTATTCTCTTGACTTCAGATTATATTGTCAGGACAAAGTGGTCATTTTAGTTGTATATTCTTCTACTGAATCTTCAAGATGGCAACTGTTTTTTGGGAAGTAAAGCTATTTCTTTTTCCCTATTTGGAAGAGTTCTTGGTTTGAATTCAGTAACACTGATTAGAAATCCTGCACTTTGATGGCGAGGTAGACTTTAGCATTGCCTTGGGTTCATGCTTTCATGCTGATAATGTTTTGCAATAGCCGACTTAGTAAATGCTTAGCCAGGTTCTGGCTAACTGGCTGTAAAGTTGTATAGAGTGCATAAAACTACTTTCTACAGAATTTCTCTCAATATGTAAATGCAATGATCGTACAACTCACTTAGATGCATTTTGTAATTTCAACTTTTGGGCATATCAACAACTAACAATCTAGCAATGTTTCAATACATATAATTGGAAAGTGGGAAGCAGCAGGGTGTGCTTTGGGGGCGCCGCCTTGGTGTGGTTTCAATGGGACGAGAATTGACGAGCTATACTAACATAGGATGAGTGAAAGACATAGCTTTGGAGAAGTTACTTGCCAAAACACAAAAGGACTCATCAACATCGTCTGCTGTCATTGTGACAAACATCTTCTACGATGCAGTACTGGAAGCAGTTTGAGGCATTAACCACTCCACTAAAACACCTAGATGATGACACATTAGACACAGTATTTCTTAATGGGCTTGATGAAGGTTTCAAAGGGGAACTAGTGAAGATGAATTGCTCAGGGTTACTGGAGATAATGTTTTGAACCCAGTCTAGGACTGATGTGGCCAAAAATTTAAAGAAGACCCCGGCTAATTGGAGCTCCACTGCTGTCTATAACCTAAACCGATACACATCCTGGACCCAACTTACATGAACCCAACTAATTTTAATCCAACCACCCACTCTACTACCAACACAGTCAACCCACCCAAAATATTTGCGACTAGTACACTTGACAACCTTGATTCACCTTTCAAACAAATGTCTGCAGTTGAAATTCAAGCTAAGAGGGAGAAGGGGCCATGCTTCTAAGTGTGATGAAAAATATCATGTGGGACATAGGTGTAAAAATCAAGAATTGAAAATTTTATTTGTGTTTGATGACAAAGCAAAAAGTGAGATGGGGGTAGTCGAAGGGCAATTAGATGCTAAAGCATATTGCTGCAGGTCGAAGAAATCTAGTTGGCACTAAATTCAATCATTGGATTAAACTCTCCACACTCGATCAAACTGCAAGGAACAATAGGAAACGAGGAGGTAACGATCCTCGTTGGTTATGGGGCAACCCTTATTCATTAGTGACAAGCTGGTGGCAAAACTCGACATTCCGGTCATAGAGATGACAAACTATAGTTTGCCAATGGGAACTCGGGCACCTGTACCAGGTGATAGAGATAAGAGTTGTAATAGAGATAAGAGTTGAATAAGTCCTTGATAAGATTGTTAGTTTATCCGCAGACATCCACTTCATGTAGTTTATCTTGGGAACAATCCAATTTCCTGGTCCTCTACACGTCAGCAGACAGTTGCACGTTCGTCAACAGAAGCTGAATATCGTGCGGTTGCTAGTACAGTGGTAGAAAATATGTGGCTGCGAAATCTTCTTACTGAGCTCCATATATCCTCATCTGTCATTCCACATATTTACTGTGATAATGTCAGTGCTACTTATGTTTGTTCCAATCCTGTCTATCACTCACGCATGAAACATCTGGCACTTGACTATCATTTTGTCCGAGAACAAGTATGATTGCAACATGTCCAAGTCTCTCATATCTCCACAACAAATCAAATTGCGGATGCGCTCACTAAACCATTGTCTCGTGTGCAGTTTGAGATTCTTCGATCCAAGATGAAAGTCTCTCCACGACACTTCATCTTGCGGGGGCATGATAGAGATAAGAGTTGAATAAGTCTTTGATAAGATTGTTAGTTTAGATATGTATATTATCTGTTATACGATCTGAACAGGATCTGAGAATCATGTATAGCTATATATATACAAGTGTACTGTATTGAAAATATAACAGTTCATATTAAATTCTTCTTCTCATTTTAAAGCTTCTTACCAGGTACATAAATCTGCAAGTGGGTTGTATTTCAATTACAACAAGTCACAGTAGTAGAGGATTTCTTGCTTTGCAATCTTGGTTGGTATGATGTGATCTTAGGCTGAAGTGGTTGTTTGCAATGAGACACACCAACTTCGATTGACAATCTCTAACAATGACGGTACGCATTGAAGGAAAGACGGTAGTATTGTGTGGGGCCCCTAACCTAAGCAAAACAACCATATCCCTAAAAACTATGGCCAAGACTTCTATCCAAGAAGGCCAAGGAATTATGATTGAGATGTGTAGGCTAACCATTTAAGAGGCTGATCAAAGGGACCAACTTTCGAAGGAGTTGCGAGGGATGATAGAATAATTTCAAGAAGTTTTTCGTCAGTTGGGGAAGCTACCTCCATTAACAGGCCTGTTAAAGAAGGATGCATTCAAGTGGAGTGAAGACGCGATTACAACAATACATCTTAAGATGGCCATGGTGTAGCTACCGACACTAGCACTTTCCTAATTTCGATGAATAATTTGTTATCGAGACAGATGCATTAGGTTCGGACTAAAGGCAGTGCTGATGTAGCTGAATCGACCCCTAGCTTTTTTCAGCCAAACTTTGAAAGGGTGTGCCTGCTCGAAGTTCGTTTATGCAAGGGAACTCATGGCTATAGGATTCGCAGTCCAAAAGTGGTGACATTATCTTATGCCAAAAATTTTTGGTTCAAATTGATTAACGCGACTTGAAACACCTACTTGAGCAAAGAATCATCATTGAGGAGTAGCAACGATGGTTAACTAAGTTATTAGGATACGATTTTGAGATTGAATATAAACCAGGAGGAGAAAACAAGGTGACATATGCTCTCTCTTGCATGCCCAAACTCTTGCATATTACAGGGGATAGTACGTCGATGTAGTAGTTATTCAGGAAAAGGTTGACCGTGACCATGAGTTAGTCTGAATAAAACAAGCCTTGTAGATAAATCCAAATTGCAAACCTAAATGGAGTTTGGTTAGGGGCAACTTCGCTACAAGAATATATTAATGCTCTCTAAAACCTCGAATCTAATTTTAAAAATTTTGGTTGAATTTCATGACAGCTTGTTGGGAGGGCATTCGGGCTACTCGAAGACCTACAATTGGATGATTGCAGAGCTCTATTGGGAGGGGATGAAGGCTTACATAAAGAAACATATGGACAATTGTGCAATTTGTTAACAAAACAAAACATTATCTATCACCTTCTTCAGCAAGATTACTACAACCTCTTCCTATTCTAGAACAAGTGTGGGATAATATCTTCATAAATTTTATGAAAGGACTACCTAAATCAGTAAGGTTGAGTGCAATTTTGGTGGTAGTAGATAAACTTAGTAAATATGCTCATTTTACCGCTCTCAAACATCCCTACACTACCTCCATTGTGGCTGAATTATTTGTCTAGCATATTGTCAAGTTTCATGGATTTTCAAAATCTATTGTGTCTGACAAAGATAAGGTTTTTATCAATCATTTGTTTATTGAATTATTTTGCCTACAACAAACCTAGCTACGACGTAGTACCACCTACCAACCCCAAACTAACTGCCAAACTGAAGTAGTCAATTGTTGTCTCAAAACATATCTACGTTATTTTGTGCATACACGGGCCCACTCTTGAAGTAAATGGTTACTGTTAGACCCTTAAGTTCTAATAGCAAAATTGTATAGGTATTGACGAGCCTTGACCAATGTTTAATACTTAGGTTGATGAGATAAGGCAAAGACTTATGAGTCTGCAAGAAAAATGGGCATTGTCAAGCGTTGGTATACATTGGCAGAAATCTTCAACGAGATGCAAGATTGGGATGTGAGGCCATAATTCCTTGGGTTGAAGGTTAGTTGGATCACATACATGAGGAAGACATGTGAAAGCTCTAAGAACTTAATGTGAGCTCAAATAAACAAACCATGACTAATGGACTTGACATGGGTAAGCATTGGACCAGATCAGTGTGATATGAAATGCTTTGGGCTTGGATGACTCATCATCAATGGATAGATATCAAGTAGAGATCTTGGATGATGTGACAGATAAGATCGCAGTAGATATACATAAGTTCTAAAAGATAAAGACCATGTGGGAGGGTCATTTGAAGATAGTGAAGATTTTCGTGGATATGGATGTATCATTCCTAGATAAATGTAATCTCTTATCTTGTTAGTTGTGATGTACATAAATCCTATCAGATATAGTCCTATTTAGATGAGAATATCATTTTATTAGATAATATGATGTAATTTTATTAGGATAAGATGTGATCTAACTAATTCAGTTCAATTAGACTATGAATTGTGAAGTTATAAGTGCCTATAAATAGTTTATTTGAGTCTCTCTCCTGAAAAAGAAAGAAGAGGGTTAGGAAACATATTGAGAGAGAACATTCCTTTGTATACTTTTGAAGAAGTAATAAAGATTGATTTTTTCCGTAGTTCTTGTGTGTTTATTGTTAAATATGATTATTTAATACTTTTATAGTATTCTTGCAAGAGTGTGAGTTAAATACTATATATGAAGGTCATGAGACATCTGAGAATAGAGTCTGATTGGTAAACGATCACGTGGAAAGGATGAGTCTTACTTAAACGGACCTAAATAAGATTATGATGCAAAGAAATAGATGCGACTTTGATATAAGTTAGGTGTCTAAAAAACCCTTTGTAATATTGGTATAATACTGCTTTTCACACAAACACCAAGTCACCCCTTTTAAAATTATATATGGAAGGGAGCCACCACCTTTACTGCACTACTCAGCTGGCGCACATATAACGCCAGTGTAGAGGAGTAGTCAAATGAACGAGACTTGATGCTTAAAGAAATGAAGCAGTAATTAAGTGTAGCATACACTGTAACCCAATTACAAGCCCTTTATGTTGCACTCATGTGAAGTGATACTAAAGATGCGTAAGCCCCATTGTTTACATTCATGAGGTCATCGTGCTTTCCCTTCTCAGCAATTACTCCATTCTTTACTACAGCAATAATGTCAGCATTTTTTATGGTGATGAGGCGATGAGCTACAACTACTGTGGTTCGGTTCACCATTACCGTATCTAGTGCATCCTGTACTACGCGCTCCGACTCTGCGTCCAATGCGCTGGTTGCCTCATCAAGCAAAAGAATTTTGGGATTCTTAAGAATTGCTCTTGCAATGGCTATTCTTTGCTTCTGTCCACCAGACAACTGCACTCCTCGTTCTCCTACACAGGTATCATAGCCATCTGGTAAGGAACTTATGAAGTTGTGGGCGTTTGATGCTTTTGTGGCGGCTACTATTTCCTCCTCACTAACATTTCCTTGCTTCCCATAAGCAATATTTGCGCGGATTGTTTCGTTAAAGAGTATTGGTTCTTGACTGACCAGTCCCATCTGTTTTCTCAGAAAGCTCAGTTTAAGCTTCTTTATTCCCACATTATCTAATGATACATGACCAGAATCAGGATCATAAAATCTTTCTATTAGACTGATTACGGTAGACTTGCCGCTACCACTCTCTCCAACCAAAGCAACAGTCTGCAACAGAAGAATATCATGACAGGCACAGCTGGAGAACATCAGTTACTAAATCACAGAAGAGTGATAATTTTGTGGTAATAACGATACCTTTCCAGAGGGGATATTAAGGGAAAAGTCTCTGAAGATTTGAACATCTGGTCTTGTTGGATATACGAAGCTGACATGTTCAAACTCGATATTCCCAGTTACATTTGCTAATGTAAGGCCTTCTTCACTGCTCGAGTCAATTTCTGGCTTCCTATCGAGAATTGAAAATATTGAAGCTGCTGAGTCCTTGGCTTTGTTGGTGTCTGGAGCCAGGCCACTGGATTGTGAAACTCCAATCGCTGCAATTGTCAGTGCAAAGAAGACCTGCAAACATTGGTGGCGTAAACTTGAATAGTACTGGTTCCGAGAGATTAAGAAAGGCGTTTGATAGGACGGGTCAGATCGTACCTTGAATATTTCTCCAAAGCTTGCTCTCCCTCGTTCCACCAGAAGAGATCCAATATAGAAAATTAACGCATTTGCACAGTGAAGCACAAAGAACGAGAAGCCCAAGCCTGTACCACTTACAAGTCCAAGACGAACACCTTGTTTGACAGGTTCTTCACATTTCTTCTGGTATAATTCCATCACCTTCTTCTCAGCACAAAACGATGCAACAGTTCTGATGCTGCCAACTGCATCATTTGCTATTTGACTGGCTTCTTCATACATGAGCTGCGATTCGAAGTCAACAATTTTTGTAAGTGCATACAATGTATGAAACCTTTAGAGCATGAAAAATGCATTGAGCAATACTAACTTTTGCGTCTGCACTGAATCCCTTCATAAACTTGGTTTGCATTACCCCTTGACCAAGTAGCAAAGGTGATATTCCAAGCATTACAAAAGCCAATATCCAGTTTGATGCAAATGCTATAACGAGTGCCACTAGGATTGTGGACGCATTCTGCACGATTAAGGCCAAGGTATCCCCAACAAGACTCCTAATCATAGATGCGTCAGTTGATAACCTTGCACCAACTGCACCACTGTAATACAAAAGTATTTGCAGTTAGTTCCTTCTTTTTTTTCTCTCTTAAACTTCTTGGCCCTACACAAAATTCAAGAGTAAGAAACTATTTCCTTTTCAAACCTTGGATTTGCAGGATCATCAAACCAGCTGATTTCTTGATGAACAACCTTTTCAAAGGTCATTGAACGAATTCTTTCTATCAGTTTGCTTCCTGCAATTCCGAAAAGAAAATTCTGCAGTGGTTGAGTTATGAGCGATACTATGGCCAAGCTCACGTAGATTATAGCCCAGTGCCTGGAATCTTTTTTTAACTCCTTTGGTGGTTCAAAGAACATTTTGATGGATGATGAGATCAAAAGACCAAAAACTGGAAACACCCCACCATTAATTACTGCAGGAATGGTCGCCATTAACAAAATGGGTACCTCCGGCTTGTTCAAATTGGCAAGCCGTTTCATAGAAACTTCTTTATCCTTTTCCCTTCTAGGAATGCTCTTTTCATTCTCTTCGGTTTCATGATAATTAATAGAGCTGGGCATACCCATGGTAAAGGTGTTGAGTGTGAATGAGTGCCTGCTTACTGGTGAACCTATACTTGTGGACCTCCGGGTAGATCTCCCATGGCTCTGAGACCTCGACATGTGCATATTGAAGTCTATGGTACCTTCTACCTTATTCTTATCCTTTGGTTGAGAGACTTCAGCTTCCTTATTTCCTTCTTGGAGCCAAACAAGTTGCGAGTAGGCCCCTTCTGGATCCTTAATCAACTCCATATGTGTTCCTAAAATGTACGTCTAGTCGAGCTTAATTTAGATTGGTAAAACTAGAAATCAGAAGATCAAGCAGTAAATGTGGCGTTACCTATTTCCACAATTTTTCCTGTCTGCACAACTGCTATCATGTCTGCATTTCTAATGGTTGTCAAGCGATGGGCAACGATAACGGTCGTCCTGTTGCTCATAACTCTCACCAGCGCATCCTGGACAATGCGTTCAGACTCGGCATCAAGTGCACTTGTTGCTTCATCAAGAAGGAGAATTTTTGGATTCTTCAGTATGGCTCGGGCAATTGCAATTCTTTGCTTTTGTCCACCTGATAACTGAGCTCCATGCTCACCAACCATCGTGTCAAGTCCCTGGTAAAGTCAACGTGATAATACTAGTTATGAAGGCAAGCTTGATCCATATAGTTAAAAGATTCTTCCAAGAATATATTGATACAGTAAAGGAATGTGGTGTACCTTTGGTAGTTTGTCAATGAATTTTGCAGCATTGGCAAGTTCAATGGCAGTTCTAATCTCTTGATCTGTTGCATGTTCTTTCCCATAAGCTATGTTCTCCTTTATGGTTGTTAGAAACAGAATAGGTTCCTGACTAACTAGACCAATCTGCTCCCTTATCCAACTGAGCTTCAATATCTTTAAATCTGTACCATCTATAAGCACCTCACCAGAATCAGGATCATAGAATCTTTCAATAAGGCTGATAACAGTTGACTTGCCACTGCCGCTTTGCCCAACTAAAGCTGCAGTTGTACCGCTGGGGACTCGTAAAGAAAATCCAGAAAAGATCTGAACATCAGGCCTGGCAGGATATCTAAAATAGACATTTTTCAGTTCAATTTCACCATTGATTTTTTCTAAAACCAATCCTCCATTCGCGTAGGCATCAATTTTCGGTTTTCTTTTGATTGTCTCAAACATTTTATATGCTGCAGCTTGCCCTGCTGCAAATGCATTCATGCACGGAGACGTCTGACCCAATGACCTATTCCAACAACATATCATTATTCAGCAGCTATCAACAGGATATATCAGTTAAATCAGCGATCATCAGAAAGAACTTACATTCCACCTGTCATCAGATTAAAAATAACAGTTATGACGTTTCCACCATTGTAACCTTTCTCTATAATTAACTTGGATCCATACCAAGTTGCGAGTCCGTAACTGGAGTAGACAATAAATAATATCACACCCATTCCCAGGCCTGAAGCTAGCCCTTGTAGAACAGCAGCTTTGTATGCAGTTTTTAGTTTCTCATTATATCTTCCAATGGCGTGCTTCTCTCCTGTGAAGGATACAACCTGGAGAAGTGCATTAAATGAACAAGATATTATACACAGGAAGCAAACAATAAATAAGGGTATCGTTCCTTATGCCTGACCGTTCTGATGCCACCAACGGTTTGTTCTACAACATTTCCAGCTTCTGCGTAGGAGGCTTGTACGATGGTGGCCATTTTTGTCATGGTAGTTCCCATAACTCCACCAGCAAGCGCGAGAACAGGAATGCAAGAAAGCAGAACCACCGCAAGACGCCATCCTTTTATAAAAGCAATCACAAAGCCGCCTATAAATGTTGTCATCAGTTGTATAAATTTCCCAACCTACCAATGGATAGACTAAGAAAAATAGTTAGTGAACCCAAAACAGATGCCACTGGAAATAAGAAACAAGAGGAATGAGCATAGTTATCAGGGGTCAGCATGAAATGAAAAGCTTTATCATTATCTTGTAACAGTGCTTTTATGGAAGCAGGTAATGTCATTACCTTCTCGCCCATGGCATCTTGTATCAGGACCGTGTCACCAGACATTCTTCCAATAACCTCACCGGTTGTTGTTTCGGTATCGAAGAAGCCAATGTCTTGTCTTAATATTGTCTGCAGGTACAACCCTCGAATGCGAGCAGACTGTCTTTCTCCGGTAATCATCCAACATGTAACCTCTGCAACCATAATATAGAATTCCGGCAAACTTATATTACAACATTATGATATAGCTAGTTTGACAGTAAAACTCGGTGATATAAATTTTGTGAAAGTAAATGCTGAACCTGACCAAAAATATGATTCTTATGGCAAGTTCCTGACTTGAAACAAATCATAAATCTTAGCATATTCCAAGATATCAGCATTCTAGAGCTCCTAATGGCTTCATAATAACAGAACTTCACATTGACCACCAAGCTAGTGGTGTTTTTCCTTCAAATTTTCAGACCTTGATTATGATTTTTGCACCTATGCGTGCCAGTATTAGCATCATGAGAGTGAGTCACAATTCAAGAACGCATAATTTAAGACCTAAAAGAGTTTCAGATAGAAGAACCTGCACTTACGAAGAAAAGAGACAATGCAGGCGAAAATAGCCAAGTATACTATCTTTAGTGATACCTGAAAATTACATGAAAGGAAACGACATTGGATGAATATATTCTGCATCAGGAAAACCAATTACAGATGATTTTTCCAACAAGAAAATGAAATCAATTTCACAAGCCAAATGAAACTCGATAGATATTGACAACGTTAAACAATACTCCTAGTTTATTTAACCAGAACTTGGAACTTTCTAAGAAAGTTCACTTGAAAGCTAAGCTGTAGAGCTTTGAAGATACAGTATGTCTTTAAACAAGAAAAATCATCACATCAAACTCACCTTCGACACAACGTGGACAACGTCAGATTGCGTTGCAGAGCCAAAAGAGTTGATAAGCTGTCCAAAGATGATAGTAATCAAAGGTTGAGCGAGTCCATTGCCAACCGCGGATATCGTCCCAACAACCATCAAAATCACGTCCAACTGGTCGGCGAAATTGAAGAGCTTGTAAAATGCCACCTTCTGCGCATTCCCTTTTGAATCCTTTCCATCATCTACTCGGCTATCTGATGTTTTCTTACTATGATCACCCTCTTCCATGTCTTATCAACGTGATTGGAATCACGGTAAGATCACAATATGTGCACCCTTGCAATTACGAGAAACAAGAAAAGGGTCTCCCGGGAAAATGTGAAAGACAAGAAAACACTAGAGGTAGTGAATAGATCAGAGAGGTCAAAAACACTACATACATACCAGAGGGAGTGAGAGAGATTAGAATTCGCAGCATAGAAAAGCGGATATACGTGCTATATATAATGGTAAAGATATGCAACAGAGAGAGAGAGACAGAGTAAAAGACTTTCCATTTTCCATTTGGCAATAGGGAACGTTTCCGCCTTTTGGTGGTAAGTTTGCTCCTTAATTAGTCAATTACTTAGTTAGGGAATATATTAACCTAATGATACTTAGTTAGGGAATATATTAACCTAATGACAATTTTGTAATGATTTTACTACAAGATTTATTAATTATGCATTTGCCTTTTATATATACAAAAAATTAAAATTATTAATTAAAATTATTGTTATTGCCTTTTATATTTCATAGTTTTACTTAAAATGTTATTGTTTCAAATTCCTCTAGATACATAATATTGCATCAATATGATTATTGATGCACAAACAACTGTTTTTTTTCCCTAATGTGAGTGAATTAAATGCAAGCCTAAAATAAGGATTAAGTTGTCATTTGGTAACCAGTAATGAAGGGATAAAAATAAAAAAATAAGGATGAGAATAGAAAGTGAGAATTAGGATGAAATTACTGATTATGCACAATTGATATATGTTAAACAAAGTTAATAGTTATGTTAATATTTGATGTTAAATATTAAAAATGATACTGAGAATTCTTTTTATTTAGTTATTATATAATTTATTTTGTACATAAATTAATTAAATATTTTATCAAAAATTTTAATGATTTATAAATTTTTAATTTATAAATAATTATTATACTATGTGATTTTGATGATAATATTATGATGAGAATTAATATTTTGGTAATATCTTTTATCTTTTACTCTTGATTTTTATTTTAGCTTATACCCACTTTCAGTTTTATTATTCTTTATTTTATCTATTCTTAGTAACCAAACAATTAAAAGTTAGAGAATAAATATTGCATTTTCATTCTTACCTCTTTATTATTGGTTACCAAATAAGACCTAAATTTTAAACTTTATTGTTTGGAAAGCATTTGATAATCTAAACTAACCTTTTGATGTATATATTTACAATAAAAATTCAAATTTGACGATGTTTATCATATGTTAACAAGAATGGGTTATAGTAAATTTTCGGGGAAAAAAAAAGAATGGGTTATAGTAGAATTGAAATTCTATATTTTGTAATTAAACATTTTAATTTGTATATTTGCAGCCTTCTGCCCCTATAATAAAAAATATAATGCTTAATTATAGAATAAAAAGTTATAACTAACCTTCAAGATATTCAACATTTTCTTAAATAAGATGGATGATATTGTCAAGGTAATATGATGTATTTTAATGCGTAACAACTTAGAAGGTTTGATCATTCACATATTTTCAACAAAATCGCATGCCACTCTTTCATCATCATAATCATAATTAAATAAAAACATATGGATTTATTGTTACAAATATCATATTTAAATTTCAAATATATCGACAAAGACAAATAAATAGTTAATGATAGGGGATGGACTCCATCCGGATAGAACAACACACCAATAAAAGAAATTGAGGTAAAAAGGGACATGTAAGATTTAACGTTGAAAATCCCTTAACGAATATGGGAAAAAATCACGAGTAAAAATAAAAAACTTTTCACTATAAAAAAACAAAGATTACAAAAAGAAAATCTCACAATTCACACAAAAAATTAATACACAAGGTTATGAGAAAGAGATTTTGGGATATGTAAAACCTTAATCATATGCCTCTTTATATAGCCTTAATGGAGGCTTCTAATGTCACCCACTTTTGATGTGGGATAGAAAACCAACAATCTCCCACTTGGAAATTTGATTAAGAACTAATCAATCTTCATACCGTTATTTCTATCTTGCCATTTCTCTGGTGTCTACGTCTCTACCAAGCCATACAAACATCTACACCATATGAATTTATTAGTGTTGATTGCCTTTGTTAGTGCATCTGCTAGATTCTCTTTTGTGTGAATTTTCTGCATGTCCACACTTCCATCTCCCACCACTTCACTAACAAAATGATATTGAACTCCTATGTGTTTAGTTCTGGAATGAAAAACTGGATTCTTTGCAATATACAAGGCACTCTGACTATCATAATACAAAGGAATTTTCTCTTGTCGATGCCCAAGCTCTTATCCATATTGATTCCTTGCAAGCTTGTGAAGCTGCCATATACCCAGCTTCTGTTGTAAATAGTGCTACAACTGTCTGTAGTTTATACACCCAGCTCACAACTCCTCCTATAACTATAAACATATAATCGGTAATGGATTTTCTTCTATCAAGGTCGCCTACAAAATTAGAATCAACACATCATTTAATAATAAATTTAGATTATTTATAACATAAAGCAACATCTGAGGTCCCTTTAATATATCTCAGGATCTTCTTTACAACCTACTAATGTTCTCAACTAGGATTCGCCATGTAATGACTAACCACTCCCACTGCATGTGCAATGTCTGATCTTATGCAAATAATAACGAACATTAAACTTCCCACAGCTGAGGCATACGGTACTCAAGACATCTCCTTCTTCTCTACTTCACTGCTAAGATTTTTACTTGAGGGTAACTTAAAATTAACAGAAAGAGGGGTAGATATTGACTTACAATCTTGCATATTGAAGCGTCACAGGATTTTCTTCAAGTAATTGTTCTGAGAAAGCCAAATCTTCCTGTTATTTACGTCTTGATAAATTTGCATCCCTAAAATCTTGTTTGCTAGTCCTAAATCCTTTATTTCAAACTCCCCAGCTAGTTGAGCCTTCAAATCTTGAATACGATCTTTGTTGGGCTTGTAACCAACATATCATCAACATACAACAATAATATAATGAAATTATTATTACCAAACCTCTTAAAATATGCACAAGGGTCTGCACTAAATCTGTTAAATTCATGACTCATTATAAAGGAATCAAATATTTTGTACCAACATCTTGGCGACTGTTTTAAACCGTACAAAGATTTGTTCAACCTGTAAACTAAGTTCTCTTTCCCTGGTTCTTCAAAACTTTCTGGTTGATGCATGTGAATTTGTTCTTTAAGATCTCCATGAAGAAACACAGTCATTATGTAACATCCGATTACTTGTGGGAAGGTTAAAATAGTAAATGTGAGTGATTTATGATAGGGTTAGAAATGCTTCTTCAGACTCATGCATAATATGCCATACACATATACATGAATAGTAAATTTAACTACACATGAAAATAAGTGTACATGCATTCATGAATAATTCTGGGTATAATTGGATTGATTTGTAAATTGATGTGTTGCATGGATTGAGTGAACCATTAATAATAGTTACCTCATTGAGTTCACAAAACTCACCAAAATTACAACGTTGTCTTTTCAGGAGTGAGAGACGACTCTAGCTACTGGGAGGCTCTACCAGCTGTGTAGATTGTGATTCGCAAGAGAAGTCATGACTCAAAGGTTGGTCAGCTGGGAAGTTTGGATGGCTTAGATAGATTTGATATATTTTCCTCTTTCATGTAGTACCTATGTACTAGGTTTTGATGATGTACATGTAGTAAAGACACAATGTAGACTTTCGGTTTTGAGAAATGAAATGAGGAAAAGTTGGTTTAAAAAAAATATATTGTGGTTTTTCTTATGATGCTTTATAAGTGAATAATGATATGATGCCATATGAAGTAAATGTAGTGATCGAAGTAGCTTGCCCTTATCATAGGATATGTACCGGAATGACCTCCAGGCATTCCGGTGTGTACCATGCGGTAAGGGGCGCTACATTTAGGAAAAAATAATAATAATAAAAAAAGGAATCAAAAGAATATTGGGGACAATTGGATTGTAAAGATGATAGTGACATTGTAAAGAGGAGAGCTAAATGGAGTTAGTTTCAAAAGAAACTAAGATAGAGCTTAGACCTTAGGAAAGTGACAAGTGTCAAGTTGCTTGCTGTACTTTTGCTAGAAGTAGGTTACTGTTCTCTGAGAAATGAAAAGTTAAGTTTTGTCTGGATAGCTTCTTCATAATCACCTTCTTCGAAATTTCTCCCAATACACAGAGTTTTTCCTTAAACTCCTTCTAAGAGATTTCAGTGTTTCTCCCTTTTTCCTAAACCAATTTATCTTGTAAGTTGTTTCTTCAGCCTTAAGAAAAACCAGAAGATGGTAAATATTCACAGTAAATTTCGTGATTTGCTTGGAGTTTAGGGCTTGAAGATCGTTGAAGCTTTTGGAGTTTTTAGCAAATAAGTAGTAAAAAAATCCTCTAGAGATGGGGATTTATGAAATAAAGTAGATGAATTTATTGTCAGTTGCATGGAGCAAGGCATTTATGTATATTAGAAAAGTGAAACATGCTCTGTTTCTTCACTGAGCATGTATGAATACATATAGGTGTTTTTACATGAGTTCAGGAGTATAGATAGTATCGTCTTAGGTTGACTTTTGCTTCGTTTTAAGTTGACCGTTTGCATCGTCTTAGGTTGACTTTTGCTTCGTCTTAAGTTGACCTTCTGTATCGTCTTAGGTTAACTTTTGCTCCATCTTAAGTTGACCGTCTATATAGTCTTAGGTTAATTTTTGCTCCGTCTTAAGTTGACCGTTTGTATCATCTTAGGTTGACTTTTGCTTCGTCTTAAGTTGGCCATCTGAATTCGTCTGTAAAGTTGTTTCGTCTGTAAAGACGCTTCGTCTGTGATGATGTCATATTGTCTGTGATGACACCATTTCGTCTTAAGACTTTGTTTCGTCTTAAGTTGACTCCATTCGTCTGCTTTTAGCCATTCTTCTGCTTTTCTCCATTCGTCTACTTTTGGCCATTCGTTTGCTATTGGCCATTCGTCTGCTATTGGCCATTCGTCTACTTTTTGCTTCGTCTTATATGGACAGAACCTTGCTTGATTCTTTCAGCCATAACCTTGTTGTCCGACCTCCAAATGACTTAATTTTTGAAGCGTTAGATTCATAACACATTTCCCTATCTTTCCATAGAGATTATAGCTCTTTGTTTTGACTTAAAAGAGAGTAGTCTAATCAAAGTAAGGGTTTCGGTTTGAAGAGCATGAACTGGATATTCCACCGAACATACTTCAGTATTTTGATTTTACCTGGATCTATGGGATTCCAAATGGGATGATTTTTGGTTTTGGAGTAAACTAGAGGTATAGGTATACAAATTGTCTCTAGGAGTCGATTTATGGTTCGGTCTCTAAGATGTTGAGAAAGTTGTGTATAGTACACTATTTTTGAATATGAACAACCTGATAATGTTTGAGGCATATCTTCCAAATTACTGAACTAAATTGGGTGATTTTTGGAGTCAAAGAGAAAGGAATAGAGATTTAATGGTTATAGTGAGGTATAAACCTAAGTATAAATTATAGTTAGATGAGTATTGTTATGAGATTGATTTTGTGATGAAATTTATGGATAAATACCCGGTATTATCATGAACATTCATTGTACATAATTTATTTCATACATGTGCATTATTGAATACTTATGATTGTACAAATTGTGATATTGCATATATTATTTGTTATAGAGGAGCAACTAGAACGTCAACCTCCAGACGTTGCCGGATCTTCTAGGCATTAGCTTCGGAAGTAACTTGTGAGTAACCTAGATGGTCTCACTTAATTACTTGTTTGCTTAATTTATGTTTTGAATGATAAATGAATGTGCTTGATTGTGGATTTCAGACAGGAGGTCTGATGATAGTGTAATGTGGATTGAAATAGTGAAGTACTGCTTGAATGTGAATGTGAAGACCTACCTGTTTTATAATGTGATTGATTGTGGTACATGCATTCCATTCATGAATTCATAATCAGATAATGACAGTTGTGACCAGAGTAGCCACCGATTAGAGCTTAAAGCTCAACAAGTGAAACTGAGCCTTGAGCTCAAAAGTGATTCAGAGCCTTAGGCTTAACGTTTAATGAGCCCTATATGGGACAGTACAGGCACTCGATCACAACAACGTAATAAGAAATATGTCTCATAAGCATTTCATATGCATCTTGATAAGTGTGTCTGATTGACTGTAATGCATAATTGCTTATGCTTAAGTGAAAATGTGATATGCAAAGTAGTGGATTAATCGATATGTGAATTGATGTGTTGCATGGATTGAGTGAACCATAGATGATGGTTACCTCATTGAGTTCGCCAAACTCACCAAAATTGCAATGTTGTCTTTTCAGGACCGAGAGACGACTCTAGCTATTGAGAGGCTCTACTGCCGTGTAGTTTGTGTTTTGACAAGTGAAGTCATGGCTCAAAGGTCGGTCAGCTGGAACATTTGGATGGCTTAGATAGATTTGATACATTTCCTCTTTCATGTAGTACTTTTGTATTAGGTTTTTAACGATATACATAGGGAAAAGGTGAAAGACACAATGTAGTCATCGATTTTGTGAAATGAAATAAGAAAAAAGTTGGTTTTAAAAATATTGTGATTCTCTTATGATGCTTTACAGGTGATTTTAATACCATGCCATGTGAAGTGAGTGTAGTGATCGAACGTAGCTCGCCCTTATCGTAGTTTATGTATCGGAATGACCTCTGGACGTCCCGGTGTGTATCATGCAGTAAGGGGGTGCTACAGCTGGCCGCCATGATCACCTCTTGTTTGCATGCCCACGTATACGCTTGGTGTAATGTTTGGGGGTCCATCATTTTGACCATTAATCCCAGCTCCGGTTTTAGCCCCTTAAGAAAAAATCCTACTAAATATTCCTCAGGCAAGCTAAGTTTATTAGAATACCTCTCAAACAAGGCGCAATACTCAACACCAATCCTTCCTATCGAAGCTCCTTTAAATCACTGATTGGATCCTCAAAAATATTCTCATCAAAACGTTGTCGGACCAGAGAAATGAACTCCTTCCACTTCATATCGTTGCTCTCTTTCCTGTTCCGTATAGTCAGCTAGTACCATACGAGAGCTACACCCTTCATGTGAATAGAAGCAAGTCTTATCTTCATCTCCTCAGGTGTTTGCTCCATTGTGAAAAACTGGTCACACTGGTAACTCCAGCTCCTCACCCCAGTGCCGTCAAACGTCGGGAATCTGTCTTATTGTCCCTTACCAGCATCGTGCCCCTGCCTCCATCTCCAACACTCCTTACCGACGTCTCAGACTCTTCCTTATCCATCTTTTGCATGAGCTGCTGAAACATAGCTTTGATCTCACTAATTTCCTTTTCATGTCGTGACTGAGCCTCCATTATACTCTTGATACTTTCCTCCAGTCGACGAGCTTCAGCGCCTCGTGTACTTTCTGCCATATCTAGTCTGAGAAACGTAACCTCTGATACCAGATGTTACATTAATTATGCGGCTTCCTTATGAACGTCACTAATTCCTTACAAGGAATGATCAGTCACACGGAATGAGAGGGATGCACACGAGAGAGAGAGAGAAACAGGAAATCACTCATTCACTGCTTGTCCTTCATATTCGGATACAACGTATATATCTACGCTACATAGAACATTCCAGACTATATCACGTGAGTCTGTTAAGAGACTGTTGTTTCAAACACAACGTTTAGCTTATTTACTTATCTTCTATGACAATGTTTCCCTAGTCTTCTTCCAGCATTCATGCCTTCATGTTTTCATCACACTTTCTTTAATCATTAAATCATAGCAGCGAGGAACTTTGGAGTCGCAAAGTAAAAGAAATAACTAATTAAGAATACAAGAAGCGAGAAGAGAGAATCGAGAAGCAACACAACACTCACAAGTCAAGAATTGATAAAAGAAAAAGGGTGTGTACTAGAGGTCGGGATAGGTGCAGCAGAGCGTACCCTGAGAGAGAGCTCGGCAACTCCTTGAATTGGTGCTAATGCATGACGTCATTCTCACCGCCGCCACCGTGCTGTGGAAGGGCAAAATGCTAAGAAAATTATGCCAACAAATCAATAAAAACAAAGCTATGATCAATTTCGTGTGTGCACGAGTGTATGTAACCTAGTGGAGAATGGAAAAGGGCGAGGAGGAGGAGATAAGGGCTTTGGTGGGGAAGATGGAGATCTGGGGATGGATGATTTTGGACCGCTGGATCTAACGGCGGACTTGATCGACGACAAGGATGACCTAACCATAAATCTACCACAATACGACACCATTAAAAGTTAGAGAGGATTAGAGAGGATATATGAATAAAGAAGGCAAATTTCAAAACAAGAACTCAAGAATCTATGGAATGAGTTACGAGGGTTTAGGGTTTTAGGGTCGGGTTATGTGACTGAGAGAAATGGCGTGAACAGCTGTGCTAGTTAGTTAGTTGGGCTTATGTTTGATTTGGGTTGAATTGTAATGATAAGACTTAGGTCCAATATGTTAAGGTGCAATTTTCTACCTAATATATTATTCAATATTATGACTGAAAATCGAGATTGATATTAGATTATTATAAATTTGATTAAAATTAAATAAAATTAAAAATTTTAAAATTTAATTGAAAAAATATCCTTACTTATTAAAAAATTTAAAGTTTAATTAAAAAAAAGCTCTTAAATAAAAATTAACTAATTAATTTTGGTTTATAAAAATTAATTAATTTATAAAACTTACTTATTAATTAATAAATTGATGGGTTTTAATAATAAAAATTGTTAAAGTAAATAATTAATAAATTTCAAAATTTTTACAATTAAATCTATCAAATTAGTTAAATTTTTTATTCATGATAACTCTCCTCGTACACTTTTTGATTATTTTTATATAGAATGATTTATTTTTCTTTCTCAAAATTTTATTTTTTAAAAAAATTATGATGTGGAAGAATTGAAAGCAAGACATGAGTCATCGTGGTATTTCTTATATTTTTAAGGATTAATTGTTTGAACTTCATGGATCCTAAGAGTATGAACTTCGAAACAATTACTTAAATTGATTGTATAGTTATATTTATTGTGACCTATAAACATATTAATTGAATTAAATATTTAAAAATTTGTTTGTATTTAAAGGTTTACTAAATGTAAATAATAGTTATGAATTTTTTTATTAAAAAATGGGGAATGTTTCTAATAAAAATATTAAATCAAATTAATTATACTATTTAGCGATTGACTTCTTAATCAGCCAAAATTTTATTGAGTGTTGTTGTTTTTGTTACTACTGATTGACTTCTTAAGGTTTCTATTAATATTTGAAAACATCATTGATTAAGTCGATTTAACAATAAAAATTTTGAATTGATGAATTTTTTTTCAATTTTTAATTTTTCAGTTTGATTTAATTTGATCATTTTTAATATTAAAAATGATCAGTTCATTAATGAATTTTTATAAATAAAAAATAAACTAATTAATTTTTATTCAATCATCTCATTTTTAATTAAACTTTAAAATTTTTAACGAGGAAAACAATCATGTTAATCATTTTTAAAATTCTTTAATTTTATTCAATCTTTAAACTATTTTATAACGGTCTAGTTCACGATTTTGTTGATCAAATACTTAAGAAGAATTTGATGATTTTAACTTATTTAATTTTTTAGTTACACGAATTCAAAGCTATTCACAATAATTATTATTATTATCCGAAAAATAATGACTTCCCTAACTAAGAAAACAAAATACGAAAAACCAAAGAATTCACTCTCTCTCTCTTTCCAATTAATTGAATGTAAATATGGAATTTGCTCTAATCCTACACTGTAATGATGCTATTGCTATGAGTTACTGAAAATGAAGAAAAGCTGTGTTGTGTTATGTACACAAAACCAGTACCAGTAGCACCACTCCAATGGACCACTTTGAGATCGGACTCCTAAGATTACGACCAACAGCTTCGTTAGAAGAATTCTCAGACTCCTCCAGAGAACTT
>JANKOE010000002.1:62708877-62719398 GCA_026284465.1 Erythroxylum citrifolium | reverse complement strand
CATGTGGGTAGTGTTCAGGCACAGAAACTAATGAACACCCTATTTGTCTCTATAACCAAACATGCCAATACATACATGTATATAGACATTGACAACTCCTAAGTTTCAAGGAATATGTGCGGAAGGAAGTTCATATCTATTAAGTTTTGTTATGTTGGTATGTCGCAGAAAACAGTGAAGTAGTTTGCTAAGCCATGCAAGTAAAGCCAAAATTTCACACTGATGTTAGGATGATCTAGTATGGAAGTCAATTGATATTGTAGTTTAAAGTGGAAGAATTGAGAATCGTGTTGTTAGCTCCACCAGTATGTATTTTTGTTGCAGCAATGATTGGTGCACAATCAATGTAAGTTTTTCCATCTTACCGCCCAATGTTTACATGCAGCCTTCCGGTGCAGCACTGAGAGAAGTAGGAAACCCGCCTAATCCCCTATTAGAAAAACTCTCAACTCTCCTTTTGGGGCTTGACTCTCACGTAAAGTTCTTATTTCGACAATTCAAAAGTAGGGATTTTTTTTACGATATTCAAAATTATGCTACTCTCCATCTTTGCTTGATTAAAATGCCTATTTTTCTAGATTATCATAAACCACTCTGGACTTTCGTCGAACACTTCAAAGACATGACACATTTATACCAAATCACCTAAGGAAATAATGTCTTTTTCCTTAACATACTCTGTAACACAATGCAAAGCCAAATGCATCACATATAATTAAAATAAACGCAAAAACACTCTAAAAACCATATTAAATCGTCAAGTATTTTCTCTTAAAATACCAACAAAGTGAACATGACATTCATCACAGAGCACAAAAGTTGAATGACTTACCTCCACCAAAAGACAAAAGCACTCCGACTGGAGAAGACAGAGGCACGCAAACGTTAGGAAGGAGAAGAGAAAACAATGGTAGAAAGTGGCAGAAGAGAGAGGGAAAAGGCGAAAGCAGCAGGCATGCGGGATTGAGGAAAAATGAGGCCTCCAAATTTTTTGATTTACACCGGAGCTAAGACGACATCGCTTTGGGGAGGGGGCAGACGACGTCGTTTAGGTGGGGGAGGGAGGACGGGACTCGGGTAGGTTTTAAGAAAACCAAAATGACTTTGTTTTGGGGCAGGGGAGACGACGTCGTTTTGGGGGGGAGGGGACTCCGGTAGGATTTAAGAAAACCAAAACGACGTCATTTTGGAGGGGGAAAGGGAGTCGGGTAGGTTTTAAGAAAACTAAAACGACATCGTTTTAGGGAGGGGTAGACGACGTCGTTTTGGGGGGAAGGGAATCGGATAGGTTTTAAGAAAACCAAAACGATGTCGTTTTAGAGAGGGGGAGATTACGTCGTTTTGAGGGGGGATGGAGGGGACTCGGGTAGGTTTTAAGAAAACCAAAACGACGTCGTTTTGTTTTTAAACCAAACGACGTCGTTTTGCTTATGAAGAAAAACGGTTTAACTAACCCTTCTGCGACGTTTTCTTCAACAAAACGTCGCGTTTTCTATTTTATGTTGACAAATCTATATGTTTTTATAAAACGTCGCATCAAATTGAATCGTTTTGTGACATTTTTAAAATGACACCAAAAGTCTGAACAATTCGCGACGCTTTATAAAAAAACGTCGTGAATTACATGTATTTGTTGTAGTGATTTGTAAAATTATATCAGAAATTAAACCACTAAGGCAAAAATTTTATAATTTAAAAGCTTTAATCGATATTAAACTGGCATATAATCGGTTAAAGATTGAGTAAATTTGAAGAATTCAAAATAAAATTGAAGAAGAGTGTACTTAATTTAAACTTTAATTGAAAAGAGAAACTGTTAAATAAAAATTAATTATTTTATTTTGATTTATTTAAAAATTGATTAGGTGACAAAAATCGCTGATTAATTAATAAAATCATTGATTTTTAATGACAAGAATTATCAAAATAAATAGAATCGAAGAAGAGTTGAAAACAAAACTGACAAATTGGCTGATTCAAAGTTTTCACGGTTGAACTATTAAACTGGTTCGAATTTTTAATAGTAGACTAATAATCAAAGTTATAATTCTTTGTTAAATTTAATTTTGTAAATCTTTTTTTTTATTTGCAGATAATTCAAGTACGAAAACAAAGAGGGACTTCCATTGTTAGAAATTATTATCTCAAATTCTTATCATCGTCAGAATTAGATGTTTGGAAGGAATACTATCATCTATCATTTCCAAAACAAGAAAAAAGAAAATTCTTATGAAGGTACTAAATTAATTAATCAATCATGCAAATTGATGACCTGCATGCAAATTGTTGTTCATCATCATTTCGATCAATCTCCCTGAACAGACATTTTGTAGTCACTTAAAGTTTCTTCTGCATAGCCTTGAGAGCTGCCTCACGAGTTGTTCTCTTCAAAAACTTAATGTCCCGGCATTCTCGAGGACCGCCGTTGCGTTTTGGGTCGGCGCAGTAGTTGAAGATCCTGTGATTCTTTTGCACCCAGAGGAGCAACTTTTTCTCCTTGGGAGAGAGGGTATAGTTCATCCAGGATTTGTCTGCATGATGAGTGTCAGTAGTGATTGCATTGAAGTTTCTGTAGTAGGCTGTGAAAGGAGCAGCGGACCAGTCGGTCTTGATGAGTCCACCTCTTGTTGCCCATTGCTCTCCGTTCCACAAACTTGCGTAGATCCTCATCTTCTGTTCGTTAGGGAAAACAGCCCCGTATGATTCTTTGTTCCTGAACACTCTGATGGGAACGTTATCTACGAAGATACTGCATGCCATGCAAACCAATACAACGTTAATCTGTGTGGAATAGTTTGGTTGATGAATAGAATGTAAGGTTTAGGTCATGTCTTACATGATGCTTTTAGGGTTCCAGATGACGGTATACTTATGGAAATCTTCTGTTGGGTCGAACCAGAGCTTGAATTCTTGTTCCCTATGCCCTTTTCCGTGGACGTAGACATTGGTATGCAGGGTGTAGGGGTCTCCAGTAAGGTTGCCACAGAACTCTAGGTCAACCTCATTGTGCTTTGGTCCACTAGATGACAGCTGCAACCAATAAATTAGAAGTTGATGAACTTTTGTTCTTCAACATCTTCAAACCATGGCCATGAATTGGTCCGATAAAACACAGTTCAAATTGTAAAAGGTTTTAAGTTGCAACTTGTGACTGCAACAGAGAGCTTACATAGAAGGTGGTAACAGTGCCTGCAGAGTTACCGGGGACAAGCTTCATCTCCACATCGAACCTTCCGAAGAGAAATTCATCATGAGACTGGAAGCCGGCGCCAGAGAATTTGTCCATGGTAAGAGAGAGTTCTTTTCCTCCTTGGAGAATCTTGGCACGGCCATCACCCCAAGTTATATCGACATCTTTGTAGAAACTACCAGCGGAGACGGCTAAGAAAGAACCGATGAAAAGAGTGGACAAAAGTATTTTTGAAACTTCCTTTGCCATCTTCCTTTTTGTGTTCTTCAATTCAATGAGGAGAGCCCAGAAGCAATCATTACTAAATAGCTAGGCCCTCCTGCTTATTTTGCTTGGTAAAACCGTTTCCTGACCATATATATACCGGTTGAGAAGGATGAGAAAAAGCTAATGTTGAGGCCTCTGAATAGGCAAATGCATATATACCAGTGTATCCACTTGCAGGACAAAGTCAACATGCTAGAAATAGGCATCCCCATTAAGTTTAGTAGTTTGTACTTTGGCTGGCGAACACTACTAAATAAAGCTGATGACATGATCAACCAGGGTTCTATTGGCATCGCATCATTGGGTCAATCGCAGAGACTGACTACTACTCCTCATACATTGCGTGACCTTTGACCTATGTCAACAGTTCTAGAAAATTTATTTGTTCCAAAAACCATAAATTACTGATTTATACAGTCCCATTTTCAAAAACGACATTGTATATCTATAATAACCTATATCGCCGGCACTCACGGGGGCGACCCTGACGAAAGCGCTTGTAATCGGAGCAATAGTTGTAAATCATATAATACTTCTGAACCCATCTTAGCCTTCTTCGACCGTAAGCATCGAGCCCTTGAGTTTGCCAATTACTCGTCGTGCCAGTCAAAGCACATGAAGTTGCACCTGATGACGACGAACAGGTACTGTCGACATTGAAGTTCCTGTAGTAGGCTGTAAAAGGAGCTTTGGACCAGTCTGTTTTGATGAGTCCACCTCTTGTTGCCCATTGTTCAGCATTCCAGAGGCTGGAGTAGAGTCTCATGGGCTGTTTCTTCGGGAATGGAACTCCAATGGACTCTTCGTTTTCGTATACTCTTATGGGGATGTGGTCTACTAGGAAGCTGAAGATATATAAATGTTCATAAGAAAAACTTTACTTAAGGCAGAGTTGGGTTTAGAAATTACTAACTTGATCATCAGGCTGATGACACTTAGGATTATCTAATTACTTACATGATGCGATGAGGGTTCCATAGAATAGAATACAAATGAAAGTATTTTGTTGGGTCGAACCAGAGGCGAAATTGCTGCTCTCTGTTCCCATTTCCCTGAGTGTACACGTTGGTGTGGACTGTATAGGGATCTCCACTGAGGTTCCCCAAGAACTCAAAATCAATTTCATCATGATATGGTCCTTCGGATGATAGCTGAAACGAATTAAAGAATACAGAAGTTGTGATTTCTTACCTAAAAGATACAGTAACTAGTTATGACGTATTTCTTAGCAACTGAGACAGATTTTGATGTTTATATTCATAAAAATAATTAGTGGAGGGTCACTCACGTAGTAAGCAGTGACGGTACCAGCAGAGTTTCCAGGAACAAGTTTGATTCCCATATCTATTCTTCCAAAGAGATACGTTTTCTTGGACTGGAAGCCGGAGCCAGAGGCCCGGTCAAGAGTAAGTGAGAGGCCACTTCCGCCATTTAGTATCTTACCACGATCACCACCCCAAGTTAGTTCGACATCTTGGATAAAATTTCCAGCAGAAACAGCCAAGAAATAACTCACAAACAATGAAGACAAGACTTTTAAGGAACCTTCCATCTTTAGGCTATGTGCTTGTTAAGTTCCCGGAAGGGCCTTATATAGCGAGGCACCAGAGTTTTAGAGGGTGAGCACGTAATGATTACGTTGATGAGTCAATTCTTAAGTTTATGGACCCGTCAACAGTAATGGTTTCTTGTTTCCAACTTGCCAGTTGCAACAAAAATCTCAAATCAAGCTTAATAGGTGCATGTGGCTCTGCCTAGTTAGTACCTCGTACCTAGTAGCCTCCAGTCATATCATAATACAACCATACCGTAATTGGTGCAACTGGATATCTAGCTTTGTCGAAACACAGGCGGGTTTCATTTATTGGTGCAATACTATTAGATCCGTGACGAAAATGATAAGAAGCGTGATTCGTAAAAGCTAGATTAAAGGAAAAGCAATCTAGTAATTGCATGGAAGGCAAAATTAGTCAACCCGCCGAATCACGGAGTAGTCAATGTCGTTGTTTATCCCGTGAATATGACGAAGGTACTTACACAATGAGGAGGTCAGATTGAAATTTTATGGCAAATTAGGTGTTTAGTGCTCTTTTCTGTAACAAAATCAAATCTTGTTGTATAGGAGAGCAATATGTTGATTGTTAGGTAATGAATCAATTAACGAAATGAGAGATCTCCTCCTCCTACCCTAAATCCAAATATATAGCAGAATTGTCCCACGTTTTTGCTGTTGATTCTATCTTCTTGTTTTCATTCTCTAGTCCAAAAAGTCATACCTAAACATTGCTCTCATCCATATCTCATCAAAATAGGGTTTAAAGATCCTAAAACGTTTTGAATTATAGAAACTATAACTATTACTGAGTATGCCCACGCCTTGTCATTAAGAACACTACTTCAATTTTCGTCTACTTGTCTATCTACACTTTAATAGCTTAATACAAACAATTAAGTAAATCCCTCATATTGTACCAAAAGTTATATAACAGAGAGGAATTAAGACTCGAAATAGCTATATTTAATCGTTTTATTATATTGTATATTAGAGTCTTTTTACTTTTAAAATGTTTTAATCAAATGAGAGAATTCAAATAAAAAATAGAAATAACATGACATGTCAAATCATAATATTTAACTGAATTTTTTTAAAAAAGGGTTAAATTAAAAGATTTGCTTTACACGAACTAAATTAAAAAAATATGGCACAGTGAGACCAAGTATACCATCTTCTCACTACAAGAAAATTATAAATTACCAACGGAATATTACCGACGGTAAAAATACTGTAGGCAATTAGCGACAGAAATCAATTCCCGTAGGTAAAATTGTTGAAAAAATTTGTATTTAGCAATGAACAAATTTTTCGTTGGCAAAGATGGAAGGAAAGTATCTCAACAAATTTTTGGATGGAATATAGTGATGAACTAGTCATTTTCATCGGTAAATTTGTTGGAAATGCTTTGGGACAAAAATAAGAATCAGGGTGTACCGACGGAATTGGATTTCGTCAGTGATTTATTGGCGGAAGAGTTATTCCGTCAGTAAGTTTTAAATTTAAATGTGTTTTAATAAATAAAAAATGATGTCAGTTTCGTTAAACGTCTAACTTCTGCGTCTTCGTTTATTCATCGATTGAGGTAAGTGGATTTTGTTTTTTATTGAATTTTGTGTACTGCTTTCATCATTTGCGAACTGTTTGTGGTTTGATTGTATGGGTAATCATCGGTTTGGGTTTTTACTCTATCATTATTTTTTTGTTTGGATGTCTTTCAGATTTTGTACGGATAGGTTCCTCAAACAATGGACAATTTACACACTTTTTGAGTAAAACTGCAATAACCTGAGTTGAAAAAGAAAATGGACTAATGGTTTTGAGCTTCATAGTATTGAGTTTTATTGAATTTAGATGAGATTTGACCTAAATTTAGATTTGGATTTGGTTTACCCTTGATTTTAGCTTTTGAATTAGCTAGGTTGGACTGGTTAGTAAACTAGGACTACGGCAGAATATGGACCTGTCTTCTAATTTTAGGCTTCAGATCTTTGGTCATTGTACTTGGGATTTTGTATGGAGGTCAAGAAATAAAGGGCCATTGTTGGACTGTGGATTTGTTCTTTGACTTTGTTGGACCCTTATTATCAAAAACTAAAGAATTAACACCGAAGATTTTTGAGGTTAGAGTTTAGATTATAATTTATTTAGGTCCACTTCAATTTTTATTTTTATTTTTTTTTCTTATTTATCATTTGTTATTTTTCTTTTCAATCCTAAATCTAATCGTAGTTGAGTCCCAGCAGCTAAGTCCATAAATTTATTGGCACACTACTCTTTTTGTTTTAGTAATAGCATTCCTCATTTTATTTGTACCAGAAGCTGTTGATTTTGATGAAGTAGTATATAGTTAAGGTAAGACAACTCAACCCTGGTGAAGTTTTAGTATCACATCACTATGACCTAACACCCTCAACGAACATCTATTACTACATGCAAAATTCAGTTTCTCCATCAGAAACAACCTTCCAATGGAAATGGTTCCCAAAATATAGTTTTGATTCATTTGGATGCCCTTCAACACCCACTTGACCATCCTGTAGAGCCAAAAGAAGAAACAAATATGATAATGGATGATTGTTGGTTTATAGTATCATTATTTTAAACACCCACCTGATCTATTATCTATCCTTATATCCATCTTATATAGTTGTTTGGTCAAATTGCTAATAATGCCTTAATAGAATGTGGTCAAACTTATATATGCTTCACATCACATAATATATCATCTTTGTACCTCCCAATTGAGGAAGAAGGAAGGAGTTGCTTGGTTGCTTTAACCTTTCTACAATCATTCAATCATTATAAGTTGTAGGGCTTAGGTTCTTTTATAGTTGACAGCCCAAACTTCTCCACCAACTCGATACTTACTATATTGACATAACTCCCTCTATTTATGATTATATTACACACCTAATCCTTAATGGCACATCTAGTATAGAAGAGATTTTTTTGTTACTCATTTGCATCATCCTCTCCTGCATGCAAACTTAATTCCCTTATAGTGACCAACATTCTTCCCTCTTTAAGCCTCTTAATGTACTTATCTTCATTAGCATCCTCTAAATTAGGAATATTCTCATTCACCTCTTTTTTAATCTTGAACGCATATTTTCCATCTTCTCTCAACATCATCAGCTTTTTGATGGAATATTGAGAAGCTATATACCCTCTTTCAAAGCACTTAAAATTATGTAATATCTCAATTATTAGTTATTGAAGTGGAATCGGTTTTAACTTTTTGCCAACTTAATTCTTACACTAGTGGTGTGAATGTTTCATGCTTTATCTTTGGAGCTTTGCCATCGTCTTTACTCCATAGTTTGTTCTTTTTTTAAAGTTGTCTTTCTACCTTCATGAACATGTACATTGCATCCTCTAACTCCATATAATAATATAGATTGAAAACATTAGTAATTTTTTAATTTGTTCTATAAATGAAGTGAGCCAATATTGCCTTTAGGACTTCCTTCATATTCGTCATAACCATAGCAACCTCCATTTCCTTATGGTACTCTTTCACAATTTTGGAACCTTAAGTTAATGTTTGTAATCTTTGATAAAGAATCTATAATAAGAACTTGACACTAAATGCTTCCTCATCAACATTTTCATCTCCTCTTACGTCCTGATAGGTGACTCTCGGTTCTTTTCCTAGTGAGAATTTGTTAATCCCACTAATCCACGATATAATCACTAAACTCGACAAATGCTAACATGCTTATAATTATACCATTCACGCATGCAATGTGGCTTTCCTGCCAACTAGATAATGAGTTATAGATGCAAGAATTCTCATTTTCCCCTTCAAATTATGATTGGACCTACTCACTATAAATATTTGAGCTTTCATTTCTTGTCTTACTCTCCCCCATTACTCAATTTTCACCTTTTGTTCTTTTTTGATTCCTGTAGTAATATTTATGAAAGGGTTTCCATTGCTAGGACTATGTCTCAGTGGCATCATTTTAGACTTTTAGTTGCCCACTACGTCACTGACTTCTTTGTATAGCTGCTTTGACTCGATTATTTAAGATATGGTGAACTCCTCGTAATTCAATCATTACCAATTCAGTATTTACCCTTATTGTAATTGCACTTCTGAGTTAAGAATAACTGAAAGTAAGGGACAGGAATGAATTTTCCCCCCCTTTATATATGCTTGTTAGGTAGTGGAACATCGTTGGTTGTTAGATCTCTTTGTGTACTTATGGTTTCATTAATGTTTTTAGTCTATCACAATTTTTTCGTTTGGATGTCTTTCAGATTTTGTGTGGATAGGTTCCTTAAACAATAACTTTGTGCATGCACAATTTTTTTTGTCTATTTTTGGTTTGATGGGAATCCATAAAATGTTATTAACGCTTAGATTATCCTTTTTTTTCTTGTTTTGTTGGCCTTACTTGATTATGCTTCATATTGAAAGTTTCAGGTTCCTCTATAGCCACAAATTTTCATTTCTTGTGTTGTTTATTTAGTAATAAGTATGTTATAGATGTATATATTGTTGCCTCCAGATTGTTAAGATGTTATTTAAAGGAATTGAGTCAAAAATATGTAAAAGTAAGATTTCCAAGTTTATCCAGTTGATTTAAGATCTCTTCCAAATACTTGTTGTTCTTGGCTAAGATCTTATTGATTATTGCTTGGTTGTAAGAACTCATTTGTTGGCAATATTTCTATTTTCAAAGGGAATGAAGAGAAGCTTCAACCTGTCTTCAGTTTTAACATTCATTTCTTTTGCTAATTGACAATGTCAACTATGATTTTCCACACATTTTAATTGAATTTGTATCTATTTCTATATTTTACAGCATGGTCATTTTGCATCTTTTTTCTTCCTTGAAAAGAGAACTTTTATCATCTTTTTTATGTTTTAAAAGGCACATGACTGGATTTTCTTGCATGACATGGCTACAATCAAATGTTATAACTAGGACTTCTGAACATGAATTTATATCAATTTGCGTACGACTTTGATTGTCATTGTCTTCTCTTCTTTGTTTTGGTTATCTTCTTTGACCATCAGCTCACTCTAGCTTCATCATCTTCTTCCTTCACGTGCTTCAATGAATTCTTCTGCGTGTAGGTTGAGGTAGTGGGTTTTGTTATTTACTAGGTTTTTGCGTACTTGATTTAATTTGGGTATTTGTTTGTAGTTTAAACCTCCTAGTTGAACTTCATGCATTTTTAATGTAAATGGCCTGCACCAACCGAAACTTGTTTGTGGTATGAACTTTAGTTTATCAATAAATTAATATAGGACAGTTTTGAATTATAGTCCCAAATATCTGAATTTTGTCAATGGGTTATTTCATTGATGCTCTCTGAATTGATTAGGTTCTCTTTACTTTTCATGTGTGAATCTTTACACGTATCTTTTTTAATATAATAATAATTTTATTCTAAACATATTAGATAATTGTTATATGTTACAATAATTTATTAATCAAATTATTCATATTTTTATCTTTACTTATTATATTTGTTACTAGTACATAATTAATTTAGG
>JANKOE010000002.1:62669687-62681485 GCA_026284465.1 Erythroxylum citrifolium | reverse complement strand
AACATCGAAATAATGAAAAATGCCTTTATTAATCATAAAATGATTTGTACAATAAGTGCTAAAGGTGATTGCCTTTAGAACACTTCTCTAACAGATGTTCTACGCGTGTTATCTTCTTTGATAGAGGATTCTGAATCTGATGTCGATGAGGCTTCTGTTGAGCATATTATTCCTAGCTCTATAACTATGTCACCACCAACTACCCCAATTGCTTCTCCTCAAAAATTGACAAAGAAATTGGCTCAAAAATTAGTCCAACCACCATATAGAAGCCCTCCCATCAGAATGTCGGTTGATAATTTTGTGTTATATAAGTTCCACACTTTCGTTGCAGCACAGAAATGGGACACCATAGCAAACATCGGGTTAGTTCTTGATCATCCTATAAATTTGGATAAATTTCAACAGTTTCGTTTGGATGTTCTGATGACTTAAAGAAACTTATTGAATGCTACGTTATTACTGCAATACTTTGATTCTACTTTAGTAAAAGATTTCTACTATAATTTGGATATTGAATCTACTGTGTGCTATCAACTGGTGTATGTGAGGTAGATTTATTCAATTTGATCCTGATAGATTGAATTTATTTTTGGGGTTTGATAATCTGCTTAGGGATCATGCTTATAGTGATGATTGGAATGTGACAAATGATATGATGGCAACTGTGTTAACTAGAGGTGTGATTAACAATATGGCCATCTACTTCGATTTTGTGTGCTTCTATGTTGACGCAAAAATACTTTGTGATTCATAAGTTGGTGTTGGCTAACTGGTTGCCGAGTACGCATGTGGTTTCAATTTATCCAGCGTAAGCTATGCAACGCCATTGGAAATGGGGAATTTTTTAATTTAGGCAAACTCATTATTGAAGCAATGTTAGCAATTAGTGGTAAGCCTCATTCTTTGTTATACTTTCCATGCTTAATCACTCAATTTTTATATGCAAATGGTGTTCCTGGGTTGGATTCGAATTCTCTTGAGCTAGTGACATTGATGAATATTTTGCCACGAATCCTAAATGTGAATAAACGAGCTCAGGTGGTGGATTTACTCTACTTCGTCTGAATCTTCTGATGCATCACCTTCTTCATCCATTAACCCTCATACTACTCTATTCAATGAAAGTGATCGAATTGAAGGTATTTTCCAAATGGGAATTGATGCTCTTCGTCAATTAAAGCAATGGGATCTTCGGTTATTAGATGCTTCCTGATTGTACATTTTTGGCAATTGGGAGAGCATTATTGTTTGGATGTTTTTATTTATGTTTGTGTGTTTTGATGGATGTGTATTTATTGAATTTGGATATTTGATTATGTTTGGATCTTGTTATTTAATTAAGGGGGAGTCTCCACATGGTTTTTGAATTTGATGTTATACGTCCAATTATATTCTTTAGGGGGAGTTTCAATATGTGACAAATAATGCCAAAAACGAGGAGATGATTAAGATATAGGTTATGATCTCTTATTATTTAATTTTGAGCATTATTTGATAATTGGACTTAATTGGACTTATATGGGACTCTTTCAAGCTAAGGTTGATTTGATTTAAAATCCTAATCAAGACGGGATTTAATGTATATCCTATTTGAGGATAATGGCTATTTAAGGAAGCAAATTTATGGAGATTTGGTTTGATGATTTGCATGTGTAGTATGGTTGGGATTTACGTATGTAGTAGGCTGAAGTGTTGTTATTTTTGGAGAGAAAAAACAATAGGTTTTGGGCGACTTGGCTGCTGGGATTTCTAGGTTATTTGTTATGATATTTAGTAGCTAATTGTGTCAAGACATCACTCTATCTGTTGCTATTTTTTCTTTTAAGAATCACATGACTTTGGCAGAATCTTTTTAGCTAGGTTTTTTTCTAGTCTTTGTCGTTGATTGGGAGGTTTTACAACTGTGATTTTTTTTATTTTTGCGTGATTTGGATGGGTGATCTGTGATTGTGTGGTATGATTACTACTGCATCTTTTTTATATTATTCTTGCCTGACTTTAGGGGGTTGCATAATTGTTAATGGCTAGATATGTTCTTTTCCATTTGTGAACCACCATTGAGGGCAATTATGGCTGTTATTCTTTTGTGGTGTTTACGTAAGTTTTTTTTGGACTGATCGATTAATAATCGTGTTTGTTTTAATGGTTGTCGAAAGTGGAGGTGTTGTGCAAAAAATTCATGCAGCTGGTGTGTATTTTGCAATTCATATTTTTTCAACATTTCACTCAAGAAACATTTATTCTGTTGGGGATTTTCCTTCGACTGTGTGTGTGGTGTTTCAATGTTAATATTGGAAGACTACAGAAGCACTCATGGTGAAAAACTTATCGATATGTCATTGAAGGAGTAACGTTTATTTTGTTGGGGATTTTTCTACGACTATGTGTGTGGTGTTTTGGTGTTAATATTGGAAGACTACAGCAGCACTCTTGGTGAACAACTTTCCAATCTATCATTAAAGGAGTTGAATTTATTATGGAAGCCATTTTTCTTATCTCAAATACGTATTTATTTTTGTTTTTTATTATTTTAATCACTTGAGTTGTTTGTTTATTATGTTTATCATTAAAAATTGTTGAGAAAATCCTCTGTTGAGCTTAACATGAGTTAGTCATCTTATTGGGTGTGAATTACTTTCACAGGTTGTGAGGACGAAGGATAGTATTAAGGGTAAGTGAGTCGGCTCGATAAACCCTTGTATAAAACTATTGCCGTTAGTGGAAGTGTTAAGCTGGGTGAGGGACGTAAGTAAAGTGTGCCAAACTATGTTAACAAATTTCTAATGTTGATTTACAATTATGTATTTAATTTTTCTTTTTTCTTTTGCTTGTGCCAGAAACAATTACTGCCGAATCAGAAATTTTATGAAACTACATCCTTTTAGAATTTCATTGTTTTTTGGTTACTTATTTTCTTCAATTTTCTTTATATAATTTGTGCGTACAGGAACAACTTGGACTCTTATATAATGGAAATGCAAAAACTTGGTCTGAAACTACTTGGGTTCAATGCAAAGGTTTTAAACATTGGGTTAAAGGAGATAAAAGGAGGTGTTTGATGATGGGTTGTAGTTAGTGAGGATGACGTACTATCCACCATGTCATCAGCCAGAGTTGGTTGTCAGCGTTATACCACACTCAGATGCAGCAGCCATCACCATTCTAAACCAGTGGGCTTGAGATAAAGAAAGATGGAGCTTGGATTCCCATTAACTTCCTTCTTGATGCTCTTGCTAAGAATATAGGAGCCATTTTTATTAGAGTATCTCATATTGACTAAACATGAAAATATTAAGTAGTTTATAAGTAGTAAGAGCCAACTAACCAAATAACTAGTTCTAATTATTTTGATGATGGTTGACCCAAACCCAATTCTTATTAATGGGCTCTACACTTGACCTCATATTAAAATTTTCAATATGGTTTCATAGTAAGTTTGCTTTCGGTTATTAATTTCTCGATTGGTCATCTAGATGTCCAGTCTCAACAACCTAATCCAGTAATCGCTGCGTTTATTACAAGTGATAACATATAATTGATAAGATATACATTACTGTGCACCTTTTCTATTCAAAAAAGGAACGCACTAGGAATTCAAGGAACGCACTAATTCTAGGGTCCTAAGCCTGGGTGATTGTGCCAAACTAATTCAAGGAATGCACTGGGAATCTAGAAGAAACATCGGCAATGATCTAAGGGTCGTGAATCCCTTTTCCATACGAAAAGGGAGGAAGTATGCCATAATGTAAAAGGCACACTTATGCTATTCCATGCCATAAGCATTTTGTCCTCACATTGATTCAAAAGCCAGTTGCCAATTATTTCCTACAACTTATGTAATTAAGAATGGTGTTAAATGTATTGTTCCAAACAAGCTGATTAACTTCAATTTGAAACAGGATTCGACGAATCTCCTGAAGTCTCATCCATTTACCATCCTCTCTTAACCAATGCTTTCTAGCATCATCCAATTGGAAAGGGAAATATGAAATGTTTCTCAAATATGCCATTAGAAGCCAGCATTCATCAATATTATTAGCATAATTTAATGTGGAAATAAAATTAGCTAAAAGAATAATTCCAGGGTTGATAAAAATGGTTGTATCTATTGCCAACCCTTGTGATCTCTCCAAAATCAAATTAATAGACAATTGAAGAGTTGCATGGTTAAGAAGACTTTTGATAAATCGAGCAATCACAATTTAATTTCTATATATTTTAATTGAGATTATTTTATTATATTTTGATAGAGGGTAATCATAATAATTAGATATCTACGATTAAATATAGTTAAATAAAAAAGGTAAAGTAAAAATAAATAAAGATAAAAGTAATTTCTAATTTTTATCATTAATCAATCAATCATTTGACTATTGTTACTTATTCATTGTTTAATTATCAATTCTTTATTCTCAATTTAATTTTTAGTTATTTATTTTGTCCTTTATCTTAATAAAATTTACGACAATTGTTGGGTGACTATTATATTCCTCGTTGGAAGATACTTTTTATGTTATAAGATACGATTTGTATATTTGCACTTAAGAAAGTTTTTCATTTAAAACTTCAACACCATGTTCTTTATAATTACCAAAAAAAACCCTAATTTACATAAAAATCATCATGCCACAAATATAGGTTTGTGTTGTACCTATATTGGCTTAGTAATTCCTAAATCAAATATATGAGAATTCATTTTGGGAATGCAGATTTGAAGGTCATGAACACGTACGAGAACATATTTAGGTTATCTTTGTTTGTGTGACAAGTTCTCGAAGAAATTAGGATGTAAGGTCAATTGTCTCCAAGCTAAAACCTATCTCTTTGCTAGATGGTTAAACTTCAACTTTTGGACATAATTTTTGAATAAACTTCAACATCCACACGAACACAGTTTGGAAATTATGAAAGCAGTATACAAAACCCAGTACAAAACAAAACCTACTAACCTCAATCAATGAATAAACGAAGACACAGAAGAAAAAAGGGAACAAAAGCACGGGAAGGAAGAAGGGAACTGAAGCACGATGAAGATGCAGAACGAAAACGCAGAAGGGAACTAAAGCATGCAAAGGAAGAATTTGGATGCAGAAGGAAGAAGATGGACGGTGAGAAGGAAACCGAAGCCCGCACACGACGACACAGAACCGGTAGTAATAGAGAAAAAGAAAGCGACGAGAAAATCAACATCGACGAACGGAGGGGGTGGGTTTTGTGGGTAAGTTAGACGTTTAACAAAAACGATATTATCTAGTAACGACGTCATTTTTGATTTATCAAAAATGTTGAAGACGAAGCTAATGGTGGCATTTAAATTTTAATTTTATCGACGGAATAACACTTCTGTCGGTGATTTACCGGCGAAATCCAGTTATGTCGGTACACCCCGATTGGATTGCAGTCAAAGTAAACGATGACGTTTAACTTCCAACTTTACCAACAGAATATACTTCCGTCGGTAAACAACGACACTTATTTTGCCGCCCATCATTCGCGCCTCTTTTACCAACGATGAATCCTATTCTATCGCAAAAATCAACGGAATAATTTCCCATCCAGCTTTACCGATGAATATTTTGTCCGTCACAAATTACCATATATAACATATTTTATCGACGGAATGTGATTTTCCATCGCTAATTTTCAACGGTATTATTTCCATTAGTAATTGTCCGTCGGCAATCGGTAATTTTCTTGTAGTGATCGGACCTCCCTAGACCTCACGCCTCAGCGAGACTTCAACTAGATGTTGATGATAATAATGAAATCAATATGATCTTACCATATTTTAGTTATAAATATTTATTTTTATACTTAATGTTTAATGTAATAATGATTATCTTTCTATAATTACAAACATCTTCTTTTCATAATTATGAAAGATCTTGCCATTCATAAAATTATCAGAAAAATACAAATACTAAAAAATTTATGAAATCGTAAGTATCAAGTAAGTTGGAATTGTTGGTGATTTTTCGTTTATATTCGTAACATATTTATATGAATAATTTATTAAATAGTATTATAATAGAAATATTTAAAAATTATGTATGTATATGTTAGTGAATGAAATTCCGAAAATCTCTGCTAAATATTTTCTATTTGTATATATCTGTTATTTTGTATAGTTGTTATTTGTACTTATCCCTTCTATCTTGTAACCAAATTTGGTATAAATACCAAGGCTGTTCACATTAACAGATACGGAATACAAATTACATTTTTCCATTTGTTTATTTATCTTTACATGGTATCAGAGCTATTTCTCCTCCTTTAGTAATGGCAAATCCTATTGTTCCCATTTCATCCTCTTCTACCACGCCTTTTGTTATCTCTTCAAGTCACTCCTTTTTCGTCAAACTCAATACCAATAATTATCTAGCCTGGAAAACTCAATTTATACCCATCCTAAATTATCAAGACCTTCATGGCATTATTGATGGCTCTTCTCCAATGCCTTCGAAAACAATTACATCATCCACTAATGCCACAATCACAGTTCCAAATCCTACCTATGACGCATGGTTCAAAAAGGATCAGATGCTCCTATCTTGGCTATTTTCTTCCTTGACAGAAGATATTTTTCCATATGTAATTGGGCTGTCATCTTCACGTGAAGTATGGATGGCTCTGGAAAATGCCTTTGGTTCAATCTCCCAGAATCGACAACTTCAACTCCATATTGAACTTCAAGAATTGAAAAAGAATGATCTCTCTGTCTCTCAATACTTACAAAAGGCAAAGGCTCTTTCTGATGAGCTCAAAGCCGCGGGTAAGCCTCTTTCTCCTGCTGAATTTAATGCGATTATTTATCGCAACATTGGATCTGATTTTCATAGCATCATTACTGCTCTTAATCTCCGCGCTGAACCTGTTTCCTTTTATGAGCTACATGGGCAATTGGTTGCTCATGAAATTCTCTTAAAAAGGTCCACTGAACCACAAGCAAACATGGTTCTTAAGAGTTCATATTCTATTCTTCCAACACCACCAGCATCCTCTTCTCGTTCTCGTGGTTTCTCTTCTAATTCAGCTGGTTTCCGCAATAATAATGGCAACAATCAACGCCCTCGTGGCCCTTGTCAAATTTGTGGAAAAGGTAACCATATTGTTGTCAATTGATGTCGTCGGTACAATCCAAAAAATCAAAACTACCAAAGGCACTCAGCCTTGGCAAGGTTATTCTTCTCAAAATTCTATTCGGTCCTCCACTCCCATGGCACATTATTCTGCTGCAAACCACTCTATGAATCGGTTTCCTAATACAGCCGCAAATTATCACATAACACCAGATGTTCAATCTCTAAGTGGTGTGACAGATTATAATGGCAATGATCTCCTCCATATAGGTAATGGTCAAGGGTTACAAATCACTCACACCGGTACTGCTTCTCTCCCTTCTTTAAATGGTTCTTTGAAACTAAATAATGTTCTTTGTGTCCCTTCCATTGTTAAAAACTTACTTTCTGTTCAAAAGTTCTCGTCTGATAATTCATGTTTTTTTGAATTTTGGCCTAATTTTTTCTTAATCAAGGACCAGCAAACCCGGAAGGTACTGATGCAAGGACCTAGTGAGTCGGGCATGTACACTTTGTCTCCTACGAAACAAGCCTTAATAGCTAAATTACCGACCCTTGATGAGTGGCATGTGCGGCTTGGACATCCGAACTCTCAAAAACGGAAGTCTTTATCAAAAAATAATTTAATTTCTAGTTCTAGCAGTGTTTTATCCCCTTGTTCTAATTGCTTGTTAGGAAAATTAGCTCGACTTCCTCTTGCTACAGTTGAACACAAAAGTCGTGCACCCTTTGATATATTACATTATGATGTTTGGGGCCCAGCTCCCACTCAATCTTATTATGGGCATCGCTATTTTGTTTTGTTCATTGATGATTTTACTCGTTTCACTTGGGTATATTTGTTGAAAAACAAAAGTGACGTTCATAATATTTTTTTGAATTTCGAAAAATTAATTGCAAGGCAATTTGGTGCAAAAATTAAAGCTTTTCACTTTGATTGGGGTGGAAAGTATAAAAAATTGCATCACTATTTTCAAACTGTTGGCATTCAACATCGCATTGCCTGTCCCTATACTCATGAGCAAAATGGCACTTCTGGAAGAAAAATTACACTTAGTTGACACTTCTTTAACCCTTTTGGCTCATGCTCATCTCCCTTTAAAATTTTGGAATTTTGCATTAGAACAAAGTGTCACTTTAATCAATGTTTTGCCCAGTCACGTTATTCACCAAAAATCGCCCTTTCAATTACTTTTTCATAAGGACCGAAATTATCTTTCTTTTAAACCTTTTGGGTGTGCAATTTTTCCACTTCTCAGACTATATAATTCACACAAATTTTCCTTTCGCACTACTCCTTGCATTTATTTAGGACTAAGCCCCACACACTTTGTATATCCGTGTTTTGATAAGTCTAGTGGTCGCATTTATTTGGCACGCCATGTCCGATTTATTGAAAATAATTTTCCTTATTCCACACTGCACAATCCACTCCAGCAAAGGCTGAAGATTCTGCTCCTTGGCTAAATGTTTTTAGTGTGTCCCACCCTCACGTAGTCTCTCCATCAATATCTTCCTCAAGTTTGAATTCTAATCACGTGGTTAATTTGAAACTTGATCACCAAGTATAAATTATCTGGCATATTTAATTTCTAGGGTTCAAATTGGCAATCCCGCGTTCCAGCTGTTGTTTTGCCAACAGCTAACTACTAGCTACATTGAGATAGACCGTCCACTTGCCAAGGTTTCATTGGGGTGCAATTAATTAACATTGGTACGGATGACGTTGTCCCTGGAGAAGACTTTCCAGTTCCTCGTGTTGGAGACTTGGAGGTGTCTTAATTAATGGACTTTCCAAGACTTTGAGGTGTCTTAAATAATCAACTGTAGACAATTATTTAAGCACGTGGGCTAAAGATGCCTTAGATAACACGTAACAGTTGAAAATAAATTTTAGTCAATTGATCAGTTCCAATTTCCAAAAGATGATCGTGAGGACATTATTGGTTAACCGGTTCTGTTCTTTTTTTTTTTTTTTACTTTCTGATAACTAAGAAACTGAAGTTTCACGTAACGACTTGCATAAGGACCACTTCGTCTTCGTATGATGTTTAATCTTTGACACGGTTTTCCCTTTGTTCTTTATATATATGCAACTTCTCATAATGTTCTCATGTGGAGCTTGGCAACACTTGTTTAAGCAGTCACTTCTAGTCGTATAGTTGCACTCCATCACTACATAGCACAAAAGAAAATGGCACACTCAGAGGCAGCTATTCATAAAAACTTGGATTCATTTTTTAGTCTTCAGGAGCTTCTTAAAGACCCCATGATCTCTGTCCCGAAACCCTATCTACGTCCCGAATTGCAAGCACCTAGTACTTTTGATACTACTGTTGCTCCAGTGGCTTCAATCCCCACCATTGACGTCAACATGTTGGTGTCGATGGAATCCAATGGACTTGAACTTGAAAAGTTGCACCTTGCTTGCAAAGAATGGGGTTTCTTTCAGGTTTTTTCTCATCTTTCTTCAATTTTCTTTCATCTATTTGTGTATGTAGATATTCATTACTGTTTAAGCTTCTATCAAAAGGTTTAGTTTGGTGCCCTAATTTCACGCAAAAGAGATCTCAGATCCTTTATTGCACCCAGATGATTAACTACCATGTATCAAGCTTCTGTTTTTCGTGAATAAAAAAAATTAAACCTGAGGATTAGACAATAGTTCTTGATGGTAACCATAGTGGCTGTTAAAAAGGTCACTTCTGCCTAGCTACTTATGATTTGCCTTTAGGGTCTTCTACTTTGATTCTAAAAATGGTGGATAGGGACAACGATGGGTGGACCAATTGGTCCAGATTCCTCACTTAAGACTCTCCCCTAAAAGGAGGTCTTGAGTTCGAGTCACGCTAAAGGAGGGGAAATAGGCATGTTCCTATTGATGATCCTCTAGCCCCCTGGGCACAGCTCCTTGATCGGATCAATTACGGATGCCTCGCTTCCAGCGACAGTGTGGGAGTTGGAGCTACTAGGGAATCTGGGAGCTGATGGGAACCTGATGCTGAGCAGGGGGAGCCAGTGATCAATCATCAGCTAAACAATCAAGTATGTGAAGACTCCTTGTGCGTAGAAGTGTACAGGCTACGTAGAAACCTGAGGGATCTTAGGGTTCCAAATTTACATCCTCCGGATTCTTGGGATAGGCTCGTACGGGCTTAGAATTAGTCTGACTAAGCCGGAATACTTAATGTAATAAAAAAATGGTGGATAGGGGACACTGGACATTGTTCATAACCACGCTGAGTGTCGTGTGTCCTGTCAACAATAAAAGGACGAAGAGTTGAATTTGAATGTGTCTAAATTACACGTGCCTAGCTGTAGTTATCTACAATAAGTTGGTTAGATGTCAGTTGTGTGATTCGTATCTCGTGTGAAATATGAATAACACATATTAAATAAATGAAAGTGCGGGGGGTTTTCCATATGTTTAATTAGAATTAAAAAATTTATATATACTGACGATGTTCAAATTAATTACTGAAAAATCACTAGTCTTCATTTGAAGCCAGATTTGGTCCAACATTGAGTAAGTTATATATGTTGTCATATGCATCATTTTCTAGGATGATATAAAATATTATTCTTTTTATGCAATAATAAGCAGGATTTTATTTGAAAATAGTCTTTTTGTGATTTTTAGACACCAAAATTTGTTAGATTTTAATAATTTGTTTACATGTATAAAACATGATAATTTATATCGTATGATGGTAAGGGTTAATTATACAAAGTCTTCATGCATTATTTTGCTTGTAGTTTCAATTATGTTAGAAGAGGGTCCTATGCTTTTAAAATTAGTCAAATATGTTCTTTTCTTATTATTTTATTTTGCAAATTTATAATTTAACATGTATTATAACTACTAGATAATTAAACTTAGTTACCTATAAAGTCTTGAGAAAAAAGCCTAATTTTCTAAACCAAATCACATGGGGGCTTCTTTGAAAAATAGTGACACCATTTTGGGTTTGGTGCGAGACTCTATAAAGTCACTTTTATCTCATTTGATTCGTTAGGCATTGACTTTAATAGCCGCGATTCTTTTATTGTCTTTTTTAGGTGAAACTCTAGACTTTGATCAAGTATTGGTGCTTACAAAATACATATATTACTTTTGGAAGTAGAATATTCTCAGTGTTTGTGTTGTGGAAATTCTCATGTTGTTCTTCCTTTGATGAGGATAGTTGTATGAAGTTATGTAATGTTAGCATGCTATAACAATCAAAATTCCCATCAAAATATTAAACATTGACACATTAAGCTATGCCACAGTCAGATATTTTGAAGTACTTCTCAAGGGGCCTCCATAATGTGTTTAAACTTTTTTTTCTTTCTATGATATTTTATTTCTCTTATCTAGACTCCACTAGTTAAGATCAAGAAAGTTGCCTATAAACTCTATTGGATAGCAGCACAAATGTGAAGAGAGTAGGTAATGGATAAAGTTGTAAACTGGAAAAGAAAGAAGTGAAGAAGGTAATCTTAGAAGCTAAAAGTAGAGCTTACTAGAAACTATACCAGCAATTGGGAATTAAAGATAGAGAAAATGATATTTTTAAGTTGGTAAGAGTTAGGGAATGAAAAGAGAGAGACTTATATCATCTTCGTTGCATCAAAGATGAAGCAGGGCTGGTGTTTTTAGCTGAAAATGACATCAAGAGAAGATGTTTAATGAAGGCGTAGAGGATAACATCTATTTAGATGACCTTAGCACAT
>JANKOE010000002.1:62644324-62657911 GCA_026284465.1 Erythroxylum citrifolium | reverse complement strand
AATTTTCAACTTCCATTTCAAATCAACTCATTTTCTTAAACTTTCATAACCCATACAAATCGACTCAAATATTGAAGCCATCAAAACTAAACAATTCTTTTCTCATAAATTTTTTTCTTAAATTCATCAAATTTTCTTAAATTCATATTTTTCTCACCAATTTCCTTCTCATTTAAATTCATTTTAATATTTCTAATTTTCACCGAAAGTTCGGGGCCCAAGAATGGCTCAATGGTAAGAGGCGTGTTGCTAGATAACAACAAAACCTTGAGGTCTTGGGTTTGAGGTGTGGCCTCACCCTTAGCCAAAGAGGGCAATACCGATTAAGTTGGGGGCTCGGTTGGGGATCTAAGCCCACCGGGCTAGGGATCTAAGCCCATCGGCCTCAGGGCTGGACCCAACAGGTGATCCACCTCAACTACTTCAGAGTTAAGGTCCACGTCAATTGATAAACCATTTTTGTCTCATCTAACAAATCTATAAAATTCAAAAAATTTATCGACATATATAAACATATGTATTTTATGGCATGTATTTTAGGATTTTTAATTAAATTAGTTGCAACTTCCAACCTTTAATTTCCTATCATGATTTTGTTGACTTACGCTGCCAGTACTAGCATCATCCATAGCTTTCATTTTCATGATTCATACAAAAATAAGATTAACATTATCATTGAAACTTTTCACACACATGATCATTTTTCAATTCCAATAAAATTAGTTTCTATTTGAAATTACCTTCCTTTTAACTTTGACTTCGATCTTATTTCTTTCTTATAGAGGGATTGATCATTTATTTTATCTTTGCATTTTCTTGATGGATTCGATAAAACAAATGTGAAACTATTAACATTATGCTTTAAACAACAGCGAAGAAGATATCTAGAAAATTCAACAATAATTGCACAAAATTTTATGATATGCAAAGCATAATAATTTCATCATAATATTCATCACGAAGCGGTTGTTTCATTTATAAATAGTCTCTCTATTAGTTAGACGTAAAGCCACATACACTAAATCTCTCCAAACTCTACGTCTAGCAGAATTTTACTGGATCGATGTTGTTATTATTGAATAGGTTATTTTATACATCCTACCATCAACATTTTATTTTCATAACATGGTAACCAACAAAGTACAACAAAGGTACATTAATTATATGCCTCAAATACTTAGGGATTTATGGCTAGATAAAAATCCCATGAGATTACATGACGTGCATTTCATTTACATGTATCATATTCGCATACACACATGAATTATGATTAGAAAAATTGCAAAGATAATATATGCATCCAATTGACTTATTCAGGGAATAAATGATTTTTGATGTGATCGAGTATTAATTGTGACATGAATTTTTGGTTTAGTGGTTATAATTAGATATTTGGGATTTATTGTTGTAAAATGGTGATTTATGAAGTGATATATGTTTCTAATGTAGGAAATATGTGGAATTGTAAGACGAAATTGATGCATGAGAATTTAGGTTGACTAGGCTAATGACATGTGGCACTAGTGAGAGAGTGAAAAAAGGCATAAATAAATGAGTGGTATGTGGTAAAGTAATTAGGCAACAAATGGTCTAGTAATTGGATGATATTAGGACTAGTCATTAAGTGACAATTGGGCAAATTATGAGGTTACAAGTGGTGGTATGAGATGAGGACACATAATATAACTCTTTGTTGGACATATAGCACGACATGTGGCCATCTCTCCACTAAGCACATATCCTATGATTCTCACTCTTGAAAGACCTCTTTCTTTCATGTTTTGATCTTAGCTCTTCTCTCTCTTCCCTCACCAATGACACCCTCACAAGATCCCCAAAACCCTCGAATTTTTGCCAAACCACCGTAACCCTCATCTTGACAAAATTTCTACAACCCTTATCTTGTAATTAAAATCCTTATACTTCCATCTTGTTCTTGGTGTTTGCTTGCAAGCTTGGAAGGTGATGATAGCTTATGATTGAGGTAGATGTAGGGTTTAACATGTAAGTAAATTATGATCTCTATGTTTCTTTTTATAATAAAAACATTTATGATGTTTGAATTGAGGAGAGATGCATGTAGGATTGATGTTGATTGTGCTGGAAAATTTATAAATGAATATGTCTTGTTTTTTATGTGTAAAAACCGTGGACTTTAGGCTATTGTATGGATAATTTAGTTGAGTTTTGAAGTATGAATGATGGTAAATTGATGATAAAGATGGGTGTTGTTGAAGTATTCTTGAATCTGGAAAATTAGGGTTGTAAGTCAAAATTCTGTGTTCAATTTTATCTTCCTCTTTCAACCTATTTTTCATATCTTTAGAGCATGAATTTGAAGAAACTTAAATAACAAAAGTTGTAGGTATAAGTCTTGGCTTGATCTCTGTGAAAGTGGCGTGATAAAATAAAGAATATAGCTTGAGTTATGCATGTTTTCCTAATACTGTATGTGACAGATCCTGTTCAAGAACCTTGTATTATTTCCTGATTTTTGAGGACTTTAGAGCTCGAATTAGTCAAAATATAAAACATGAAAATGTTTATTGATGTCTTATTAAGGCTCCTGTGAAATGGTTTGGCTAGAAGATGTTTTGATTATGAGTTATTGTAATTTTAGTATGACGATATCGAAGCTGGAAAAACGAAAATTGAAGGAAGTGGGTAGTGAACTTTCTGTTCATTAAACCCACAATCGTGGGAAGTGTTTGGAAGGCAAAAGTTTTCTATTTTGCTTTTCCACGATCGTGGAAAGGTACCCACAATCGTGGGAATTTCTTTGACAAGAAAAAATGTCATTTTGTGAGATTGTTTAACCAATTAAGGATAAGTTACCTTACCTTGGTGTCTTTGGACTTAATTGAGGTTTAAAATGAACCTAGACGGTTGCTAAATTAAGTTTGGACTTAATTAAGGTTTAAAATGAACCTAGATGGTTGCTAAATTAAGTGGTTAAGTGATTGATTGATAAGTTTAAGATGTTGATTGGTGTTAGAATTGAGGAATGGATTGACTTGATATGAATGTATCTCAACTTGGAATTTATGAGTTGTTAATGGTGTAAAAGTGTTCTTATGAATAATATGAATTAGGTATGAATGAATGAGAATTGAGAAATTGTGTGAATGTATAATGCCAGGAAAGGATTGGTAAATGTATGAGTGATGAATAGATTATGTATGAATGATCAAGATTAGTGAATAAGGATTCATACTCGGGAAAGTCAATTAAGCATGCATTAAACATGACACATATACATGTGCTTGATTAAATTTTCTTTTGATTGAATAATTTAGTGATGTGTATAAACATGTGTGTTGCATGGTAAAGAAGCACAAATTGAGCAACCACATCCAGACATTGTCAGATAATCAAGGCAATAGCTATCTGGAGCATACAGTGAGTCAACCTAGATGTATACTCTCAACTATATATATGTTTTTGCTTAAGTTATTTTGTGATATTGACATATTTGTGATATTGATGATTCCGGACAATTAAATGCCCGAGGAGTTATTATTCGGGAATGTATAGGAAGTGCTGGTTGATTGTATGTGAATCAGAAAATATGTGTACTTAACTACGTGTTGAATGCCAGATCTGAGTCCGATGAGTGTGATAAATGATTGTGTACATTGAATCAAAGTGATTAATTGCATATTATATGGAATGATGCATTCCATTACATGAACATGCATGATCAAATAAAGGAGTTGTGACCGCAATGACCAGTCTGAAAGAGCTTAAAGCTCAGAATATGCATAAGAGCCATAGGCTTTGTTGTTAATGTGTCCGGTATCCATAAAGGGATACGGGACAATAACTGAAATGAGCTCGGTATCCACAAGAGATATAGGCCAGTAAACAAGTGCTCGGTCACAACAAACTAAAAATGAAAATGGAGTCTCATTTGCTTCTACATCTATATCTTTACATGTATTGTAACATCCCATGTTAGGGGTCAGGATATTGAGGAATTAGTAGTGCATTGTATGCTTTGCATATTTGAGTATTCACTTATATATGCATATGTATTTTTGATACATACAAATAATTGTATATGCATTCATTGACATTTTCTTGGTATAATTGGTTTAAAAAGTGATTAAAAAGAGAATTGTGGTTTTTATGTGTCGTAAATTTATTTGGAGATTATTATTATTATTATTTCAAAATTTTTGGTGAATTTTAGGAAATTTCCAAAAATTTGGGGTATTTTAGATTTTGGACTAGGAAATTTGTCAAGTGACAAGTTAACTGGTACATAAAAATTAGTATGATTAAGCCTACGAATTATTGACATATGGCATCATTCATTGTGTGACAAATGGCCTGACATGTTGGCGACCTGTGGTAGCTTGTATGAAAGGCAAATGGGAGTCATGCATGGAGCCATGTGTCAATATGATACCAACACACGCTAGCATGAGTGTTAGAAGGCAAAATCACTGTAGCTATTGTTGCTTTTCTTTGTAATGTTCTTCACCACCGAAAACACTGGTTACCAGACTCTCTTTTTGTTTCACGCAACACCAAAACATCAGTTGTGTAATTTCTGTGCATTTGATTCACTCTTACTGCTAGGAATAGTTGAATCAAGTAAATAACTCTGATGATGTTTTATGGTGTAAATATATACATGCATGAGGAGTTTAAGCAGTATAGTTTCGGTGAAAGAAATATTCGTGAATAAGAATTGGATTTTTGATATGGGATATGAACATTGGAATTTCGATTTGTTTTGTGTTGTTGAGCTAAAATGAAGTTAGATTGGAGTTTCATTTGTGTTAAATGAAGTGAAAGCATAGAGGAAAATGAGAAGAAAAGCATCAGATGAAAGAATGAAAACACGGTATTGAGAGAAAGCTTGTGTGAGGTTTCTTTTTGTTCGTGAATTACCATATAAGCTTGCATTTGAATTGTTTTGAGAATGTACTAGAGTAGAAAGACAGAATATATGATTAGGAATGAATAAATCAGTAGGAAGAAGAGTGAAGAAGTCTGCACCTTCGGTGATGAAGGAAGAAACCTGTGTTTTAGAGAGAGAAGAAAAGACTAGTTGCACTCGAAGGTTTTTCCAAAACCGAACTATGTTAATTCTTTTAGCCACAACTTTGTCATCCGATCTCTAAATGACTTGAAACTTGAACTAATAAACTCTTAATACATTTCTATTTCTCTTCATAAAAATTTACAACCATCTGAATTGATGAGAAAAAGATTGATTGACTCAAAGTGAGGGTATGTATTGGAGATATTATAGTGAACATGCTTCAGTATTATGATTATATCTTGATCTATAGATTTCCAAATGAGTTGATTCTTGATTCAGATTAAACTTGAGACATATTCCTACAACTTTCTTGAAGAATTCAAATTTTAATTCTATATCTACGACTTTCAAAATTGGAATGAAATTGAGTATTGGCTTAGGTTGTAGCACTACCAGGGACAGAAATCATATCCTGTGGTTATTGAATAAACTGTATTGATATAGGCTGAATTAGACTGAGATGTCTTCACCAAAGTTGTAGCTTATTCTCTTAGCTTTAAATTGTTATAAAGTTTGTAATTTTTTGATATTGGAATTGAGAGATATAGGTTGTAAAACTTGAATGCATGATCATGTTCTAACCAAAATTTCAAATGTATACAGTCTGTGGTATTTTAAGCATAACTCATTGAATAATAAACCAATTTGTATGATTTTGGTATCATTAGAAACTTAAGACACAGAAGAACAATTGTCTAGAAGGAAGTGTTACTTACATACGTATTCCATTTTCTAGACCTAAATGATCATGCAAAGTAGACCCAAAAGTCGTTTTTGAGGAAAAAGAAGAAATGGTGAATGAATGTATGAATTCTGGAACTTGTGGAATACAATTGATGTGTACATTAGTTTAGTAAGTAAATTTACTCGGGGATATGTCATTGATTATGCATATTACATGGTGTATTTATAAGAATGCTTATTCAGATACATTAACAATTTGGTGATATGAAATTGTGTTTGATTATATATAAAAGACCAAGGAAAGCGGCCATCTCCAGATATTGTCGGAACTTCAAGGCATTAAACAAAAGGGAGCTACTATCAGTAATCTCTAGGACGCTCACACCTTACTTTGTTTTGCTTAGTACTGGATTGATTTGGATTTATACTAATTGTGTTCTGAATTCCGAACAATGATTGTTCGAGATGTTTAATGCATGTGAATATGATTGACTAATTATTTTTGCACATGAAATAGACTTGTTTTGTTTTGGAAACTATTGAGTCCTAGTTGTGGGTAAATAGGTATGCCTAGAAGGGTCTGCAGCTACTCCTGTGACACTTCGGTGTCTCCTGTATCGAGACTTAAGTCTCTCCTGATATATAATTTCATTTATGGTATCTCCTATATAAGTCACGTTACTCACTTCTGTTTTTGGATTTATAGCCTAATTGGTTTTGTATTTTGATCTATGATAAATTTTGATAAGAAGCAAATCTGAAAATTTGATCTGATGGGTTAACACCCTATTCTTATAATTTGTTTTGTATTCTGTATGTTCAGTTCTGTTATTGAAATTCATTATGTATGAGATGCTTATGCTATAACATGTTGCAGTATCAGTTGTTGTTACCAATAATTTAGTTATTACTCACTAAGCTATATGCTTAGCACGGTGGATTTGCCCCGTGTATGTTCAGAGAGAAGGTTATAAAGTCTAGGACAAGATAACCACAATGGCCTTGTCTAAATGTATTTTTGAGTTTGTCTTTGAGATGTATTTGATATATGAAACAGTTTGGTTTTGTTTGAAGGTTTGTAATAACCTTAATATAGGTTGATGTTTTTGAATTTATGGTACGTATTATGATAAGCACAGTATGACTGATATGTTATGTTTTCAAACAATCACATGTGATGATTTGTAATGTAAGTTTGCTTAAGATTTTGAAATGCATTTATGAAATGTTTCGTATGTTTTGGATTTGTTTCGGTTCTATCTGTGTGGCACTTGCATATCCTCCCGAGGGGTATATGGGTGTCACATGTATCTACGAGATTGATTGTTGAATTGTGTTTGTATGCAGAGACGTAGTTAGGGGGTGCCAATGGGGCATTGGGCCCCTCCAAAATTTTAAAAAAAATTAAATTTTTTTAATTTTTAATTTTTTTTCTATATAAAAATATTGTTGTTTGGGGTTTGGGCCCCCTAAGATTTTAAAAAAAAATTTTGGGCCCCCTTATATGCAGTGTCTGGCTACGTCCCTGTTTGTATGGTAATATATAATGCTTGCGTATATGTTGTTGATATGAGAGATTGAGATGAATGGTTGGATCATTATGAAATGATTATGTCAAGTGCTTGTAATTCCTAAGGTGTTGTTAAAACATGATAGATAATGCAATAAATGGAATTTGTTTCTGAATGCGATAATATATTTGATTGATCGGTAATATGTACTTTAAATGCATATGTTCTGAATGAGTGAGCATATCGAGGATAGTTCACTCACTGAGTTCGCAAACTCATTAAAATTGCAACGTTATTTTTCAGGTTCAAGGAGTTCTAACTCCTAAAGTGATAGAGTAGAAGAATATTACATGCGCTTCGGGGATAAAATGGATCAAAGGTTTGGTTAGCTTACACTAAAGGGATCTAGCTAGGTTAATTTTTGGTTGTATATTGCATCTCATGTAGAAACTTTTGTATTTTAAGTAGTAAACTCTCAAATGTTATGTAATGCGAATACATAGATTTTGGAGTGTAATGACAATGTATATACATGTTTATATATGAAATGAGAAGTTTAATCATTTTGGAATACTTGTGTTATGTGTGATGCCCTAATAAGTGAATGTGATTGCTCTAACATGTCATATCATAGGATATGTTCTTAAATGTCCTATGGAGGTTCGGGCATATGCTTTATGATAGTAGGGTGTTACAAAATATCTCAATTTTACTTATAAAATATTGGTAAGCTTAGAGAAGAAAAGAGTAACATTAGAACAAAGAGAGTAGGACAACGAGGTTAGGATGATTGTTTAAGAACTTAATGCATTTTCCACTAGTATAGAGATAAAAGCAATGTATAATATCAATACAATACTTTATCAAAAAAATATCAATACAATAACTTATAACATATCTTAATCTTAAACACAATACCAAAGTTCATTATTAAATATCACGAGCCGAGATTTCTTGGCCTTACTGAGCCCTGGGTCGAGTTTGGGTTCGGACTAGTTAGGCTTAACCGAGAGCCACAAAACGACGTCATTTTGTTAAAATCGACATCATTTTTAAAATTTTTAAAAATAAATAATAAATTGGATCAGGCCGAAATGACCTATTGTTATTTTTTGGTACCGAAGAAACAAAAAGAAAGCAACAATAAGAAACTCAACCCCGTAAATACAGGGTGCCAGCTGTATCCTTTAATAACAGAAGAGAAACAGAAGCTGGGGGTAAGTCCAACACACAATTGTCAACAGTCGGAGAACACCCACCGAACTTGGCGAGATGATCGGCAATCGAATTCCCTTTCACGGAACAAATGGGCCATTTTCACACACTAATCTTGTTGCAACAGAACTTTGATATTATAGATAATGACCTATTGTTATACCTAAAGAAAAGCAAATGGCTTTGGACCGGACCAAAGCACAATAAAACTTTGCCTTATTATAACCTTATTATTAATACCATTTTAATTAAAAAAATACAAAAATAACTTTTCTGTTTTTTAGTATTATTTTTCTATTGCCACGTGTTGTCGCGTATCTATTTTCATTATAAGTAGCAAAACTCGAAAAGGCAAACCAAAATCAGGAAGATGATGGCAGTGGAGGAGGCACAAAAATTATCGACGACCGAAGACGCTCCTCCGAACCCTAATCCGAGCGTCGGCGACGATAATGAGGTGGAAGAAGGAGAGATCGTAGGAGAGGATGAGTCGGGGAGCAAGAAATTAGCGTACGAGCCGCACCCGCTTGAGCACCGATGGACCTTCTGGTTCGATAGGTTCGATAACCAAAGTGCCAAGTCCAACAAGCAAGCCACGTGGGGAAACTCCATGCGTTCAATTTATACTTTCTCAACTGTGGAAGAGTTCTGGAGGTCGAGATCTTCAAGACCCTTTCTTTCTTGTTCTTTTTTATTCTTTTGTTGTTTAGTCGATTTGATGATGATTATTTGCATTCTTGGAAGTAGCTAATACCAGGGGGGTAGTGATTATAACCTTTTTGTATGCCTATTACACGATTGAAGTGTTGGATGCCCAAAAAATGAACAAAAAGATCATAAGATTGAAGTGTTGTGCTCTCTTTGCATTGATGGCCAGGAGTCTTTGTCATGAAAGAAAGAACTAGAAATTTCTTGTGGGTTGTTGGTTTCAGACTACTTATAGGCTTTTTTTATATTGGGATGCTAATCAAGGGAGATCCAATGGATGGAAATCCTCTCATTAGTGCTTCCTTTGTGTTCTTTTGGTTGGGATTGAATACCAAGGATTAATGTATTTTAGCTTCGATGTTTTTCATATGAAGACTGGAATTTTACGACTTCGTTGTTTATTTTACCACTTTGTTTCATACCACTACCTAGCTATAAATCTGACTAACCTGTTCCTAGTACAATTGGCATTTTCATGTGAGTGGCTTTGATCAGTCAGTTGAGTTCTGATACTTCTGTTGTGGCATTTAACATGGTGAATCTTGATTGTTGATTATCTATTCTTTTTTATTTTTTATTTTTTTGGCACTGACTGACAATCTACGGAGTATTTTGTTCCCACTCTCAGTGTTTACAATAATATCCATCGCCCCAGCAAACTTCCTGCGCCAACAGATTTTCACTGCTTCAAATATAATATTGAGCCAAAATGGGAGGACCCTGTTTGTGCTAATGGAGGAAAGTGGACTCTGACCTTTCAAAAAGAGAAGTGTGATAACTCTTGGTTATATACGGTATGCTTTGATACTTCTTATGTGCTACTACAAACCCTATAAGCTTTTTAATTGGCTAATTATTTTATTATTTATTTTTGTTAGTTGCTGGCAATGATCGGGGAACAGTTTGATTATGGAGATGAAATATGCGGTGCAGTTGTCAATGTTAGAGGTAGACAAGATAAGATAGCTCTTTGGACTAAGAATGCTTCAAATGAAGCTGCTCAGGTAACTGTACTTTTTCTTATGACAAAGAAAAAGTTTTAATGCTACAAACATCTATTGAACAGTTTGCATCCCATTGTTGATGTTGATTACTCAGTTCGCAATAGTGTGAAATTTTTTGTTCTTTTGACATTTTCATAAAGATGAAATTTTGAGATTGCTTAACTTTGGATTGCTTGCTTCTTATGTTGTACTTTGCAGCATTGCTGTGCCCATCCCCTCCCCTTCAACAGAGGGAAAAAAAAAAGAACCCAGATGGGGAATCACACTACTTACTAAACATCACCAGATTGTGTCTTGATATTATACCTGCAATCTTTTTATATCTTGATGCGCTCAGACATCTGCATCATGTCGTGAAATTAGTTGGAAAGATCTAGTGATATTTGTTTCAATTGCACAAACTAATCATTTTTACCAATTAACTTGTGGAACAATGAGCAGAATGTCCTCTCTGATCTTCATCCAAATTGTTGAGGGCACTTGTTTTAGGATATGAATGATTTCATTTGTTCCCACAATTCATCTTCTTGCAGGCAAATTGTTGATAAATTGTACTTTTGCAGTTGAGCATTGGAAGGCAATGGAAGGAGTTTGTCAGTTACAATGAGCCGATGGGGTTTATATTCCATGTAAGGGTTTTCTGTTTGTTGCTGTTTAATGTTGTGCCTTGAATTGTGTACCACAAAGTGCAGTTGACTTCCATGCTTTCTTCTTTTCTGTTCTATGCATTCAGGAGGATGCAAAGAGACTTGACAAGGGTGCAAAGAACCGCTACACAATTTGAGCTGTACAGTTGTTTGTTGCCCCAGTTGGTTGGTGTATGTTGGTGGGTGATATACTTGCATGTAGTATCTGCTCCTGCCTGGCCTATAACAAGTTACTGGTTTGAACATTTTGCTTGTTACTGAAGGGATTTTAGTTGGATAGTTAAATCTATCTCTCAAGTTTTTATTTTTTGCTTGGTACTCTGATCAAATTTTACGAGGTTGGAATTTGTCTTTATCGTTTATGAAGTTTTAAGTGAGGTTCCAAGAGCCTAATGGAGTGAGTTGATGGATCAGGCATGAGTAGATCAACCAAACCCGTAGATCAATTATTGGAAAAACCTGTATGCTTAGGTGAATACAAATTAGCTGAAGGATATCGCTCTCTTCCTGGCATCTTTTGATGGTTGTCATTATATAATACAAGCCTATAGACTGCTGTCTCCCCAATGTACAAAGAAGCATAACAGCCCTTTCCATATGGTGGCAGCATCTCTAGCTCTTTTATGATCTCTCGGTTCTCTTCGATCTCAACAGCCCGTTCCATATGGTGGCAGCCAAGAAAATCTTTAAAATCATATCTACCATAAGCATCTCTGAAAACGCAAATATTAAACTTCCAACCAAGTTCATAGGGAACTAACCTTTTGTAGTGCCACACATGCGGCATCTCTTTCTTTCTCGCGTTGTTTTTTCAACTCTATGTCTTTCTTCATTCTGGATGCTACTTCAGCAACTCTGATTTGCGCTTCAATTCTAGCCTTCTCTGTAAGGAGCGATGAAAGTTCATATAAGATGACATACTGCAAATTAGAAGTATCCATCTTTTACAATGGAAGCGGCCAGCTATCTTCCATGAAAGTTGTAACCAAAATATTTATCTGTTAAAAAAAAACCAGCAGTTTAGTACACAAAAGACGCACACACTTGGCTAAAGAATCCAAGGACACAATTACATATTATGCTGGCAGTTGAACATGAAATCCCTGACAATGAAGAGAACAGGACTGAAGTTGGGGGAAGGCAGAGTTTGCCTCAATTGTAACTTGTAGGAATTATTATGAAAGAACCGTAGGAGTGTGGTTTTGCAAAAACTTCTATTTGATCGCAGTTACTTTAAGATTTTGCCGCAGTTACTTGTAATTGTATCTGTCGATTACTAGATATAAAGTAACTGTATTAGCAACTGTTAATTTTTCAGCACAAACGAAAACAGAAAAATAAACACTAAATTAAACAAATCAACACCGAAATTTGGTAACACAAGTTGGCACATCTTGCCTACGTCTACGGGACCCTCACCCAACTTAATTCTTTCACTAAGGACAATAGTTTTATACAAGACTTTACTGAGTCGATACCACTTAACTCTCGACATTATCCCCAGTCCTCATTACCTGTGAAAGAATTTCACACCTAAAAGTACGATCGTCTCGTATTAACATCAACAGACGATTTTTCTTGACAATCTTTTGAAACAAGAACAACAAATAAATCACTCAAGTATCTAAAAATTTTATAGAAAAATCTGAACACACACAAGATTGAAATAAAACAACTTTCCTATAAGTTTTGCTCCTCAACAAGAGATCTGAAAGTTGTTCACATAAAGTTAGTCCAATCGTGAGCTATTCTACAAGGATAATAGTCCAGCATTAGCAATTCCCGTATGATCAAAATAGAGTAGTGAATCTTCCACTCTAAAAACACGTGTTGCACCCTTTAATTGTCATCAATCAAGTAAGAAGGACACCACCAACAAACACATAACAAACAGCCTAGATGTTAACACCATCGTATAACACGTTCACACCTTCAGCAATAACCCATCAATCCACATACTGCACAAACCACTTACAATGCTCACTCAAAGACTCAACCGTGTGTCACCAAGAAAACCAGAAAATCACAAGATCACTTCAGTTATTTCAACAGAAAAATGCAATTATCGCACGTGTCAAAAGTGAAGAACTAGGGCCGGTGTTTTCCTCATCCAATGCACTTTGACCCCCTTTACAATGATTCCAAGCTATTACTTAAACATCAATGGCTAAGTGGTAGAATATAACATTAAAAAAATGACTCTCACCATCAGAATCTAGGTCTAACTTGCTCACTTGGGATATTGACATGTTTTTGGCTTGAAAATCCTATATTAGAACCGCAAGAGTCAATCACAACTAACATTTAGCTAAGAATAGTATGAAGTATTGTAGTGCAAATGGATCCATACTTACTTCATCAAGAATGGAAGTATATGGGTTCTTGACATCAAACACTCCCCCTCTTCTACCTTAAAAGCAATCTTCAAATTAAGAAACAAATTTCAAGCTGACTGCAATGCACTAGTAAGGAATGGAGAGTCTGTTAGCTTTTAGGAGGCGCCTGGTTCATAGAAAGTAATGGGAATGAGAATAGGAATGAATATAGTGAGGAATGAGAATGGATATAATCATTATAATTATGATTGTTGGTTAAGATGAAGGAATGATTGCCATTACCATTAATAGTGGTTGGTTTGTTAAAAATTTTAATTATATTTTAATTAACATTTTAATTAATTAATTTTATTTAATTATATTTTAATTAATCATGTAATTAATTATATTTTAATTAACTAATTAGACTTTAATTAATTAATTATTTTA
>JANKOE010000002.1:62593324-62619066 GCA_026284465.1 Erythroxylum citrifolium | reverse complement strand
GGTCAAACCCCCAATGGGTACGGATATGGGGGGGCTAAAAAAATCCCCGACGGAGATGAGGGCGGGTTCATGGGGCGGGTACGGGGGATGGCATACCCGCCCCGTTGCCATCCCTATCTACCACTGCCTTAGTTGGCAACCCTTAACCTGTATCACTTATTTGTAGTTTTTGTTGTATTATTACTATACTACGTTTTCACTATTATTTTTGCATGTGGATCTATCGAAAACAGCTTCTCTATTTTATAGGAGTAAGGCTGCGTATTATCAGATCTCCTCAGACCCCGCATTAGTACAGGATTCAAACTGGGTGTGATGATGATAATAATGATGATTATATGCACTAATCCTTATCACTTGTACTTATATGATGTTACATGCCCCATTCTAGTCTTGGATCATATGCCCTAGTCGATGAACATGTCTACATTTGGATACGACCCCAATACACCTTGGGTGACGAAATGGTACACTATAAAGCTTACTAGATACAAATATTGAATAGAAAGTGATATTTTTTATCCTAGAATCCTCTTCCTCTTTCAAGTTATGTCCTGACATCTTTTTCTTATTTTCCAATTGCTGAATAACCTAAAGATTATTGATCAAATGCTTTTCATTTTTAAAATGAGAACTCGAAGGGATAATTAAGTGGACACTTTTTTTTATAAAAACTTATGTCATCATCAACTAGAAGATAGCAGGAGTTCAAATAATTGACATCAACTTTAAGTATCTTCTTAAAAGTTTTTAATTTTTATTATGTTTTCATATCTTTTTGAATCACCTCAATTTGATATTCATATTAAAAGTTATTATAAAAACTTAAACAATGTTTAACGATGATAAAAAAAATAAACTCACAATTTTTTTTAACAAATACTCTTATTTTGATTCAATATAAGCTCTAAATGTCTTCTTATGAAATGCGAGTGTATCTCTTAAATCCTCATGACTTCTTAAATCATCTCAACCTAATATTCCTATAAAATTATACTTAAAATTTTGAATAATTTTTACCTTTAACTATATATTGGACTAACAAATCTTACCATATCATAATCAACCCTTCCTAATCCTATCAAGAACTAAACATCAAAACACAAAATATTTCATAATTATTAAATAATTTCTAGAAACTTCAATTTCTATCAATAATTCAAAATTTATAAAAAAATAATTTTTCATTAATAACTCATATTTAAAAAAAAATCAACATCTCACACACTATTTTAGTTTTTTGCCTTCACTAAACTTCATCTTTGAATCCTTGTGCTTCATTAGGAAAACTTCATTTGAAGCAGCATCTTGCCTTAAAGCGCTTCTTTGTTTAACTGTTTTGTAAGACATTAACCAAGTTTTCTTTTAACAATTTTTTTAGTCCTTCAAAGATAAGATTTTAGACTAAAATTTCTCAAAGGCACTCACTAGAACTTTAATAACCATACTAAAGTTAGATAATTCATTATAATCTAATTAACTACCTTCACAAGTTTGTCTATGTATTCCTTCACATTTTTAATGTCATTCATCCTCAAACCTCAAAGTCTCTCTAAAGGTTATTGACCTAAATCTTCTTAGTTCTTTTATTTCCTTCAAACTCCTCCTCTATCTCGTCTTAGACCTCTTTTTCAATGTTTTAAGGCATAATTCTTGAGAAGATTGTGTCAAAATTTGATTTATGTATAACCAATTATGTCTTGAATTACTTTAACTTTTCCTTACTATTTAATCTGGTTCGCGATTTAATTATTAAAAATTTATGCTATTTGCTTCTCTACTTTCACCATCTTCAATAGATCAAAGTTACTATCCACGACAAATATGGGTCATTCTTTAAAATCATAAGGTTCAAGTCCTCTGGCAGCTCATCAATGGTTGTTGAGGGGCACATCTTGGATCTTTCCTATTATAATTTTATTTCTTTATCTTTCCCTTGCCACGTTATTGCCTCTACTTGGATAAGTATGAGAATGATTTTGAGTCTTCATGTAAATTTATATTCCATGGTGACTATCTATGGTAATAGTTTATCTTTACCTTTGGTGTTACAAAACGTGTTGGGAATTAATTCAAAATTATAAAGCTGTCAAAATTTCTTTTGAATAGGTCTTTAATTTGTTTTTAATTTTATCTTATAAGCTAGATTTATTGGTTGAAATTTCTATTTAATAGATGTTGAGTTTTTTGTATTTTGCCTATATAAGGCAACCAAGTTCATTATTCAATATATATATAATAAAACAACTCTAGTGTTACGTTATCTTATACATGTTCTTCTAATTTTTTAAAAAGCTTCTACATAGTATCAGAGCTCTCAAAGATCTTGAGGGACCTATAAGTGATTGAGAGAGAATCTAATCAAAGCTTCCTTTCTTTCCATGGTTTCATTCAACACATCATCTTTTTCACCCTCGGTTTTCAACGATAAAAATTATCTAGTATGGGCTATCAAAATAAAAGCTCACTTAAGAGGTCTCAGTTTGTGACAGTGGGTTGGAGGTGAAAGACATGTACCTCCTCTAGGCAATAATCCTACACTCAATCAAATTAGAGCTTATGAAGATGAAGAAGCTAAAGCCCCAAGAGCTTTATCTCAAATACATGCTGCTATATTGAGTCGATTTTCACAAGAATTATAACTTGTGAAACAACTAAGAAAGCATGGTTGTATTGAACGAGTTATATCAAGGAAAAACTATGACAAGGCAAATGTAAGTCTTAAATCTCAAAAAACATTTTGAAATTCTTAGAATGAATGAAAAGGAGACAATTCAAGAGTTCTCAAATAAGCTCGTGATGGTAGCAAATAAAATCAAACTTATGAGAGAACCGGATAGCAGAATCGTAGAGAAAGTCTTGATAAATTTACTTGAAAGTTTTAAGGTGAAAATTTCATCTCTTGAAAACTCAAAGGACATCAACCAAAACATTGCTAGAACTGATTAATGCTTTACAAGCTTAAAAGCAAAGAAGGGTAATGAGAAAACAAGAAAGTGAAAAGATAGTGGAGGGAGCCTATCTAGGCAAAGGTTCCATAATCAAATAAGAAAGGAAACATTCCTTAATGTGGCCATTGTGAAAAGTTTGGCCATGAAGAGAAAGATTGCTGACATAAAAGGAAGTTTCGATGCTTTAGGTGTAAACAATTTGGACATTTGAAAAAAGATTGCAAGTTTAACAATGAAGAATAAGCAAATACAGTGCAAGTAATTGAAGAAGGCAACCTATTCTAGTTGGTGAGAAGTGCACCAAGACGCATCATAAAGAGAAGTGCTTTGTAGAGATTAATGATGGGAGAAGTGCTCATGTTGAATAATAGAGAGAAATGCTCTATTAAGAAAATTAGAAAGAAGTGCTCCAAAGAAAAGAATTGTGGAGAGATGTGCTCTATGCTTGTTAATTTGCACAATTTTGAATTAAGGAAGAATGTTGAGAATTAATTCAAAATTATAGAGCTGTCAAAATTCCTTTTAAATAGGTCTTTAGTTTGTTTTTAATTTTTATCTTATAATCTAGAGTTAATGGCTGAAATCTCTGCTTATCAATTGTTGAGTTTTTTATATTTTGCCTATACAAAGCAACCAAGTTCATTATTCAATAGATATAATAAAACAACTCTAGTGTTACATATTCTTTTATCTTATACATATTCTTCTATTTTTAAAAAAAACTTCTACAAAATGAAGGTTCAAATGTCAAACAAGGACTTGTGCTTCACTAACCATAGACCTTACATCATTTGCATTACATAATTTCACCTATATATACATGTTTGGCTCACAAACAACTCACTCCAAGTCTTGAAGTACTCAAACATTTAGTTTTTTCTTGAGCAGTAAACTACTATCAAAGCACTTTTCTTCTGAACCTTCCAAAACTTTTAAGATGGTTATTCGTTTACCTGGTGTTCTTGCTCAAATATGATAACCTCATGAACTATGTCTCAAACAGGCCCCAACCAGATGATTCTTGGCCACTAACCTCAAACTCTACATGATATACATTACATAATTTCACCTATGTATACATGTTTGGCTAACAAACAAGTCACTCCAATTCCTCAAGTTCTCAAACATTTAGCTTTTTTCTTGAGTAGTAAACTACTGTTTTCTTTTGAACCTTCCAACACTTATAATATGGCTATTCGTTTGCCTGGTATTCTTGCTAAATAAGGTCTCCGACGATCGTTATCTAGAAACAAAACAAACCTGCTTCAAGATGTTTAGATGTACCTAAAAATTTCTTGGATGTTGGTGTTGAGAAGGTGAGAAGAAGAGATTAGGGGTTCCAATTGCATATTTGAACCAACCTGCATTCCAAGATTTCCTCGGAAGAGCTGAAGAGGAGTTCAACTTCGATTATCCAACAGTCAATTTGACAATTCTCTGCAGTGAAGATTGTTTCCTTGCTGTCACGTCTAGCTTGAGTAGATCATAAGAGATTGAAACTAAACCCACAGGGAAAATTTTGTAGAGCTGGAAACTGTTAATTCTGTGAAATGAATACAAATTATAAGAGTTTCTTCAATTTTGTTTGGTATATTCTCAGAGTAGTTGCAGCTTTTAATAAGATAAAGAAACAAAATCTGTTACAGTTTTTCAGAAAATGGGCTCAGGAAAAATAAAAATCCTATCTTTAATGCACAAAATTACAGGCACTAGGTTTGATGTAACAGAAAAACCCATTTCACATTTAATGGATGTCTTTACTACACTGATCCACGAGCCAAGCACACCAGACCTGATCACCAGAAGAAACTAAAATTTTCCATTTTTTACTCTCCCAAAAAGCTCTCCTGCTCAACTTGAATGACGTATTCCTGTAAAACAATGTCGGAGGTAGTTCCGATTTAAGCACTCCGACGCTCAATTTAGTTTCTTAAGCAAATTGATGACAAAGCGGTGAACATGGATGGTTGATCAATGAATGGACGATTGATGTTAGTCATGAAAACATTTGTTTGTATTGGGGAAGAGGTTAAAAATCCCTAATGAAAAGGAAATGGAAATTGTCCCAGAATCAGGCAGATGATAAAGCCTCTGCCAACTCCATTAAAAGGTTGACAATATCATCTGATGAGGGAAGTACATATCTTGCTGTTGATCGCTTCCTTGATACAGCACAGGAGAAATAGTTTTCACTTCTGAGATCAAGTACAGAAGAACCCTCATGAAATGACATTCTGTCATGTGCTACAGGCCTCCATGCAGAGCTCCTGAAATTGCCCCTTTCCAGAGTTGACAAGGATCGTTGTTTCTTCAGATGAGCCCTGGACTGGCTTCTGGTGCCTGGATACTTGGGCCTAGATGTGCTCACAGGATCTGGTGACCTCGATCTTGTCAGGGGTGGTGATCCATTTGGAAGCTCAGGCTCAAAAAATTGGTACACATCTTCATCCTGTATTAATTTATTCTTGGTTTATGTAAGATAATAATTGTGATATAATGTTCTTACATTCTTGAGCCAAGAACACCCATACCTTAGCTAGAAAATGACCAACGCAAAGCACGTAATCGATGGGTGCCTTCATGCCCTTGTTATGAACTACTTCTCCTAAAATACGATCAATTGCAGCACCCTGTAAGAGAACTTGAGGATGTGAAATGGATAAAAAGGAACATATCTTTTCACAAAGTAAGCGTATGAGATACCCTTATACCTTTGTAAGACCAACTGCTCGAACCTCGACAGATCGACTACCTTGGACCACATCAACTGCTGCATTTGAAATTGGTCCTGTCCAGAGATGTTGCAACATATCCCTGGCCTGAATACGTCCAAACTCAACATCTGAAAAATGTGATGGTAAATGGATAAAAGGTAAATTAACCAAATGCATGCCAGTTATGTATCAGAGCATTCACTTCTTACTACTTAAGCATGGATGGTGTAATTGGTGAACTACCTGCATACTTGTAACTCCACACAAGTGAAGTCTCGCGAAGCTCGAAATGTGATCGAGGTGTTCTTTCAGTAAAATACTCGAACACATGCTGATAACATGATAAACATCAGAATATTTGTGCTCCAGAGGGACTGGAGACGAAAAATAGTATTTTTCCGTATAGTATTCAAACCTTTACACTGTCAACCCAGTCCATATTCAAATTCTCTGGCATAGTTGTCATCCACTCTGTAGTTGTAAAACGTAAAAACATCCCATTTTCTGCTGCCAGCCATATTTTGTATCCTCCAAAGTTCTGTATAGGAAGTCATTACCTAAAGGTCCAAAATCATAGTAATAAAGGACCAAGAAATTAAAACGAATGATTAAGGGATGAAAGTACATTGTCTAGAACAGCTCTATCACTTCCGCTGATGACAACAACTGTAGTCTTTTCATCATCACACAACTTCATCAATGGTTCCCTCAAGTCTGGGTGTAATTTAGGTTCCATTGCCTTAATTTGACCGCCTCTTCTACCCAGTTTGTCCACCGGTTCAGTCAGAGTTGCATTGAGGCCCTGCAATAAAGACAATAATGTTAAGTACAGGAGTGTCAGCAAAAGTGATTTTCAGTACTTCATAGACGTCCTCTCAAATTTATTTATCACAAACTTAGTCTTTCAAGTATGTTTCAGCTGTAGACGGCCAAAACTGGATGCTTTGGATCAGATCAGAGGAAGCACAGGGATATAAATATCATAAAGCTTCATATAGTTCACGTTCTGAGATAAATGGATTCACATTTTACCTTGAATTGATAGGATAGAAAACATACATAGTTAAATTAAACAATAGCAGCAATTCATATTTGTCATTAAAAGAGAGAGATATAATACCAGTATCACCAAACGGTTATTTGCTTGCTTAAAGCGTTCAACTGCCACTTTGATTGGAAGCAAGGGCAAAACTTGTGTTGTTCTTAGTTGGGCTTCAACAAAAGTATCATTGAGTTCACTGCATAAGAGTGAATTTCAACGATATATATCATTGGTTAATCCACAATACAAGACATAAAAGTCTATGATCTTTGGTGGAGAATCTCTACATTATAAATAAAATGTGCAGCAACTTAAAAAGTCCTGTAATAGCATGAGAATGACATTTCCGTTTGATCTTTGTTATTGTCCTGCGGAGTTTTGGAGTAGTTTAGAAAGATGTGAGCTAAAAGAAACGATAAATATGAGGCGTCCATTGCATTTGTTTCTTTCTTTTTCAAAGCAACAAAAGGTTTAAACTCTTAAGTAACTAAAAGGTTGCAGAAGCACAATATGGTGATCACCTTACAAAGGTTGCTGCCCATTCTTGAGATGTGTGAGTTGTAACATGCATGAAGTTATGATGGTGTCTTTTCTCTCTTTCATCTGCTGCCATATTCAATGCATAACCAATTGAAGCAGCAACTTCTTGGATATTCCATGGATTTACCAAGATAGCCCCTGCACCAAGAGATTGTGCTGCACCTGCAAACTAGAAGGAGAAAGAAAGTTATAGCACAAACTCTTCTTCAATTTCATTTTTCTGGATATTCCCTATTTTATATACATTTCTTTTATTTTACCATCTATCCCAAGGGATGGGTAAGTCTCTTGTCTTCAAATTATATGTTTTAAATACCAGAGTGTGTACTCAAACCCGAACTCTATTACTTCTAAACTACATGTTCAACATGATCTTTGAACAATGCAGCAAGAAGCTAAATTTCCCTTTCTGATGGTAGACCTATCAGCTGCAGAAATTTAATCTTCTTTGCCCTTATAAATGATTACATAAGTACTTCAAAACATACACTTGATAGGGATCATGTCTCGGCAGTGCTTATAGTGAGATACAGTTTCCAGAACTCTGAATATGGGTTCCAAATCATCTAAAATTTCAATATTTCATCACAGGAATTCTAAAAGTTGAAATCATAAATCGCCAGCTTGGAAGAGTACTAGCCATCAGTTCTCTTAATATCTTGAGATTGAAGTCTTAGGAATATCTATATATATATAATGCAAATTGGGAAGGCGATAACACAATAATCACAGTGATTCACTTTGAGGTTTGCATAACAATGTCCAACAAGTATTGTGCTCTCGTATGTCTTGCAAAGCATGGACAACATTAGTAAATAATGACGGGAAGCTTGTCAATTCAACCTTCTTTTTAGGTAATTCAATTGGAAGCTTTCTGTTGAATAAACCTGAGAAGGGAGTAGCATAGAAATGCAGAAGAGGCAAGCTTGAGCATTAACAATTCTAGTAGGATGGCTAGCTTTGCATAGTTAAAAGACTCAGTTTTCCTGCAAAGCAATTTATATTCAGAGTAGCTACATAATTACCTCACTTAGGATAAGGACACCTTTCTTTGAAGCTTGGCAAGCAACAAACTCATAACTGACAAGGTTCATTCCATCCCTTAAAGACGTTACAAGTGCGACATCTACACAAAGAACTATAACGTTGAGAAAATACTAGAATAGAACACAAAATCATAGGCTTCTAGCCCCATGTAAATAGACTTTTCAAAAGTCATCAGATTGAAGGCTAGCATAACGGAGTGGATTTAGCTTGAAATGTATAAATGCATGCTAAAAAAGTTACAATTAGTTGCAAAGATGCAGATTACTTATGTAAGTATGCTTTATCAAATGACAAGAAGAAAAACTAGAATGGTGAAACTATGACAACAATAACTTCTTCAAAATTAAACGATAGTGCTGCATTGATATCAATAATAGCTACAACATCTTAGCTATAATTGTATTCTAGCTAATCATCCTAGTTTTCTTTTTCCTTATGGAAGACACATGAAGGTCGGTGAAAAACGAAGCACCTTGCCTCTGACCAACAAGCACAAGTATGAATTCCAGATGAGATTATAGAATGTTAAAAGGATCGAAGGCATAACCAATCCTAGAAGATGTCAATTTGCATTCTATATTTGACTAAACTCTTCATTCTATGTCCTCTTAAAATTATGGGGCTTCCACATCTATATGCGTTCAAGTGGGCAAATAATTTTTCCAAAAACTGATACAAAAGTGGGTAAGATACTCTAAGGAAAAGTAAACTGTAAAAGACCTGTGAGTGGTTCACATAAACACTTACCTGTGACAGCATATAACGCACATAAAGCATGAAAGTCAAGAGATCGATCCTGAAAAGACAAGAAAAAGATTTAAGAATAATTCACTTAGCGAGTCAATAAAATTTCCTGTTTGTTAGACATAAGAGAGATTATATAAACAAAGTTAACCTAGAAAGAAATTGGCTATGAACTTGTTGCACATTTAGCCTATTTATCCTTTTCTGCCTCAAGTGGGTTGAGGAAGGGGAAAATTAACTCTACTAAGAGAGAAAAGAAGCTGCTTATGTATGAGCCTGTTAGAATTGGTCCACGAACAACAATGGAGAATCCTTTGGAAAAAGATATTATTAAAAAGCTTTAAAATTGGGTGCAAAAAATAAGGATAGTACATGAATGTAAAGGTGAACACTTCTATTGACACCATGAAGATCAGTGGAAAGTACAATTCTATTGACTCCATGAAGATCAGTGGAAACTGGAAAGTACAATTCTATTGACACCATGAAGATCAGTGGAAAGTTACTCTGCTTTATTTCCTTTCATCATACAATTCTAGTGGCAGAAGCGTTACAAGGTAAAGACAAACCAGATGATGTATTGGGACTGCAGTAAGTGTTCCAAATCTTCCATTAATGCGCCCCACAATCTCATGAACCTGACTTGTAAGCCTTTGATCTGTCCTACCGAAAGAATTTTAAAGTTTAGATTGAGAAATTAGATATTATACTTGGCTAATTTAGGCATAAATCATGAGCACAATACATAGCAGAAGGCAATTGATACGAGGAGCATATCAGTGATTGAAAATGCATTCACCCACCCCCTAACCACTTTGATAAACTAATAATAATCATTATACACAAAAACAAGGCCAATTTCAGGCATATGAATAAAAAATTATATAGTAGGCAATGTCCAGCAAAGAATTAGGAAGGAACATTAAAGAAATGACCAAAACAAAACCTGGACATTATGCATTCTCTTCCTTCATGAGGTCTTAATTTGCTAGAATCAGGAGCCTATTAAAGTACTCTAAATAGTGATTATATTCCAAACTTATATAATAATACTCAGTTATTTCAAATGGAACATACATTCAGGCACATCTGTCCTTGTTGGGACAGCAATTTGCAGTAACACTACTTTATCACGCCATTCTGGGTTTTCCTCAAGAAACTCTTCAAATGCCAAAATCTTTTGGGGAATTCCTTTGATCATGTCAAGGCGATCAACACCAAGCATTACCTGTCAGAGTAATTGAACAGTAACAACTGGCATAAGAGCATTAAAGCAAACATATTTCATTTTGGTATTTAGGAAGACCACAAAAATAAAAGGTTCAACGAGACAATGAAGTCACTATGAGATTGCAAATCATTCAACCATAATTGTGTGTTCCAAAACAAATGACATTGCTCGGGCATGGCCAAATGGTATAGGAAACATACTGAAAGTGGAACAATATGATAGCAGTACTATCTACAAAGACTTAAGGGGAGAGGAAGAACAAAAAATAGTGAGGCTTTGATCAAGGAAAAAAAAACTCAAATAGTCAGAGAACTCCAGTTCCAAACTAGTTTAAGATTCAAAGTATCATCAGTGACTCTAAATAATGGACAAGGTAAATGATATGTGGAAGAAGTTAACTAAATCAAATTCTACTTCTTGAAACCTTTTGAAACACCATGACAATATCATGAGTTCATCCATCAAAATCAAAGAGATGTAATAGGTATAAAATTCATTTGGAACAAGGGCTCCAACCTTTCTGCCAGCAAATCTTTCTTTCAGTTCCTTCATGTGTTCCTGGACTTGAGGGAGTTCAAGAGCTCGTATGAACCGATCTGAATCTATCCCAATTGGAAACTGCAATTTTTTGTCCAGAAAACAAATTGTTATGAAATGACAATGTTAGTGAGTCATAGAGCATTTATATCATAGATTAAGTATCTTCAACTGATAACTAATGAAGCAGCAAATCAGTATACCGCAGCTACACGAGTCAGCTTTCCCTGATCTTCCACTCCTTCCGGTGTCCCCTCAAGCCCAAGGATACGAGTACAAGCACTCACAAAATGCCTAGCATAGTCATATGTGTGGAAACTGGCAACAAAATGATCTTGCTTTTAGAAACCCCATAAAGTTTGAAGCTGTGGAATGATTTCAAAGTGCTGATACAAACAACTATTTTCCGATGAGAATCTTCAGTGTATGGTATTGTCTATAACTTTCAATCCTAACAAACAACAAAAGGCAAGCATTTTTCCCTGTGTAAGCATCTTATAAGCAGCTAGAAGCTTAACATTTTTAAAATCCGAGAGACTAGCAAGTAATGATACCACAAGAATCCCACAAAAAAGTTTTAAATTCTGCTTTATTGGGAAGGAAAATCCTTCTTTAGGAACAGTCATGATGGTATATATAGCTATGATAAACATCATAAACTCCATGTTATGTTCTCATGCTTACATGAAGTTTAAATCACTTGTTGAAACTTTATGATGCTTTGCTAGAATGACTTCATGGAAGTTGCAGGAGCATCATTTTGAAATTTCAAGGTTATCATTAGTTTTTTATTTGAGTGCTAGTGCAATAATAATATTTTGATTCCAAACTATGGCACCTATATCAAGCATCAAAATCCTCCTAAATGCACAATATTGAATCAGCTAAGAGAGAATTTATTCGTCAAAACCTTTACATAGTATATTACTCCAAAAAGTGAACAAGACATAATAATAAGGTAAGAGGTTTGCAGGATGAAGCTCAAATACAGCTCTTAAGTACTTGCATTAGAAACTCAATTACACCCCTGGGGTAACTACAAATGGGAAAACAATTCAAGCATGCATATTCTATTTGACATTGAAAAGCATAAAGCTGCATGGCTAATCAGAATGTATTCAATTCCAAAGCTGCAACATAAATGGCTTACCCAACTAAATCAGCAGCTAGAACAGATTTCAACAGCTCAGTACGAGATGGCAACATCCTGTGTATTTCAGAGGAAGGAAAAGGTGTATGGAGAAACCATCCAACTTTCATTTCACTGTTATAGTCTTTTAGGCATTTAGGCAGAAACATCAGGTGGTAATCATGGCACCAAACAACATCTCCATCCTCATAGTGTTTATATGCAACGTCTGCAAACATTTGGTTTGCTTTCTTGTATGCATCAAACTGAGATTGAAAGCTACGGGTAGTTGAAAGGCGGTCTTCTTGTGGAAGCCCAAGATAATGGAACAGAGGCCACAGTATGTTGTTACAGTAACCGTTATAATATTGATGGACTGTATCTTCGTCAAGGAAAACTGGGATGCATCTCTGTAGTAGGCATAGCAAAGTTAGGTAATATAGAGATTATGCATCCTTAGGCACTACAAGTGAGCTAACAATCAATATAGCATTTTGAGACCACGGATCAACAAGATTAGAAAATTTAAGATATAATGTCAACCTTTTCTGCAAGCGCTTTAGTTAGTGCCTTCTGGCCAACTTCATCAGGTACATTTACACCAGCCCAACCAATCCATCTGGCATCAAACTCCTTCACACCTATACGTATATGTATCAACAACTTAACTCGCTAGTCTTAATTCTTAAAACTTCTATAAAACATACCATGTTAAAGTGAAGTAATTTAAAAGGAATGTAAAAGAAACTTTGACAGCATCTCAAAAAGTAGTTTGAGGAAAAGAAATATTAAAGCTGAGTTCAGTATCATAATTATCAATTACCCAAAAGTGCTCTGACTAGCCCCCCAACACTCATTTCCAGTTGCCATGAATCCTCTCCCAGCCTAGTTGCCGAGACAGGCAACCTATTGGCTACCACCAAAAGGCGTTGCTTAGGAGGCCAAATATCTTGCCTTTCACACTGATCAGCCCCTTCTAACAACTGGTCATCATTGACAGAAATCCAGTGCTCAGCATCACTAGAAAATGAATAACTAGGAGAGTTTTCTAACTCTTTGATAAGGTCCCCAGCTTCTTCATTCAAATTTTTGAATTTGTTGGATTTTCTAAGCTCTCTTTCTTTCAGAAGCCTTTCCAGTCTAGTTCGAGGGGTAACAGGACTACCATTATTATTGTTTCCTGACATTTGCCTTTTTGGTGGCAAAGCCTGCAATTAGTAAGACATTTCAGCATGTTATGTGTTTTATCCTTAGAGCACGATAAAATGGCTTTCACTCCAAAATTTGTCCAATACAAGAAACAGTTAACAAAAAGCAAACAAGAAATTACTATGCCTTTTCCTAGTCTCAGCCCAATTTGTCAGCTTCTTGCAACCCTTGTGTACTAAAGTAACATTTCAAGCATCTCTTTATCATCGAACATATCATAAAAATGGAAAAAGATAGATTTCTACTTTTAAGTTTCTGATAGCTGAGCCATTAACATTAACCCCTGAAACCATCTTATATGTTATCTTCGAAATCATTTCATCTGTTTAACGGCTTAAAAAGTTAGTGAGTGAACCATAAAAAATCATCTAGCCCTTTAGTGTCTATAAGCCGACAAAATAGAAATGATACTTATTGACGCCAGTAAAGGAACGCAAAACATCATAGTCACAAGAAAAAGTCGGCGATAGTAAAATCAAGGAACAAGAACCGAGAAATGCAATAGTTCAATGTAATAGAAGCTCAAGCTAAAATAAAGAAAGCATATGACATATGAGAACGTGCCTGCGGATCTCTTTTCCATGTATCCTGAACGATTCCCATGAACATACAAGCAAAAATAAAACTTTGATCAATCTCATGCTCTGTGAAGAACAAAGAACTCAACTTAACATTCATCAACAAATACTAAAGATTATATCCATTTTGAGTGCCAAATAAAGAAGGCCAAAACCCATGCAAAGAACAAAAAGAGATAACCAAGTTTTAATAAAAGCAGAAAAAAATCAAAACCCATTTGCATTTACACGCAAGAATCATGGAAAGAAACAAAAATCAACAAGAAAAACAAGTTCTTGAAATCTAAAATTTAAAAAAAACAACCAAGGATATCCCGTTAATATTGAACTAATACCAGATTGTTGTTTCGAAAATGCAGATCCCCTAGAATTGTGAAGTACTGGGCTTGCGGTTTTCGATAGAAGAAGAAGATAAACGGTCTAAGAGGCCATAAGAAGAAGACGAAGAACAGAGCAAGTTGGCAAAAGCCGATATTTATTAGAGGGTTGTGGTCAGTGAGAGAGATATATGGAGAAAAATCTAGCAATGTGGAGGTCGAATGAGAATGATCACATTAAAGAGATGAGGTTTTTGTATTTATCCAAAATCAAAAAGAAAAAAGAAAATTTGTGTGCTTACCAGAGAAACGATTGGAAATGGAAAAGAAGGTATATGCAAAAACTATGTACCGGCCATGCAGCTGACACCAAATTCAACCAACAGAGGGACAAAAGCTTGTTATGGAGATTTATGCACTTAAGTGTATTGGATATATATATATATACATATATCTAGATATAACATTTTATAATTACGGAAATAGTCTCTTTATAAAAAGAGCAAGGAAAATGTTACGAACAGTAATAATAATCCTCCTTTTTTTTTAAAAAAAAGGAGTAATAATCCTCCCTTAAATCTTGTAAAACGGTAAATCTAGTACACTTTATCCAAGTCCTACTAAATTTTTAGTCTTAGACCAGGGTATTCACCGGCGGACCCAGTAATTAATCATCTCGCTGATTTGTAAGTACCTTCGTTATGTTACTTAAATACTTATTTAATGTTAATTTGCTCAACTCATGATTTTGAAAACAAAAACCTTTATGGAAAAAGAAAAAATGCATTTTAGTTTACGATTAAATACAACTTAAACCTTAACGTTTTGAAGTATTCAAATTGAATTCTTATATTTTTAAAATATTTAAAACAAATTATAAATAGATGAAAAATTTGATGCGGTTATCTAAAAGAACTAAAACACGCCAACTTTTGTAAGAAATTTTCAACATCATCATCATCATCACATCCAGTCTGAAGCCCCGCAGTGAGGCGGAGTTTGGAAAGATCTTATGGTACACGACCTTGCCCCTACAAAGTAGAGAGGCTGTTTCCATATTTTGTAAGAAATTTCCATATTTTGTGAAAATTGTAGTATAAATCATTTTGTTAACTTGTACTCAATGTTTTCAAAACCAAATTGTAAGTTAAACCTGTAAGACAAGAATTTTAAGGTTTAAAGGGTTCAAGTAGTCTTAAAAATTTATAAAATCGAATTAAGATTGAATAAAATTAAAGAATTTGAAAAATAAAAATTATTATTATTGCTTATTAAAAAATTCAAAGTTTAATTAAAAATAGATATTATTAAGTGAAAACTAATTGGTTTATTTTAATTTAAAAAAATTAATTAGTTTGCAAAATTGGGCGATTAATTAATTAATTAATTTTTAACAACTAAATTATTAAATTAAATTAAACCAAAAATTAAAAAATAGAACATTTTTATTATTAAACCAGTCCAACCAGTACTTTTAGGATTTGTATAATAAAGTACATATGGTACATTTTGAACATATAAATTGATGAATTTTATTGATTTATCATTATTTGTATTAAAATAAAATGACATTTAACATTAATTAATTTTATTTAATTTAAAATTTTAGTTAGTTCATTATATTTGTAAAATTTTTAGAATTTTGGTAGAAATAATAAAATTACAAAAGTGGTTGGATGAGATATTTTTGCCTGAATAATTATTATTGTAAGAATTAAAAAAGGGTATTGTATTGACGAAATAAAATTGAAATTTCAGGCATGTGACGTACGCAAACTGGCAATTTGACGGCACCAACATAATAAAATGGACATGCTCACGAGATTTTTCAATAATTTAAGCACGTGTGGAAAAAGAAAGAATCTCCAATACCTGTGGAGTGAGCCCAGCAATCATTAAGGTCAACCTGCCACATTTGATATAAGCGTTTGACAACTCAATGACACAATTTTAGAACAAAGTCAAATTAATTTTAAGTTTATGTTTTTTAAAAAAATTTAAAAAATTGACCGACTTGTTATTTAACTAGGCCAATTTTTATTCACGTACGTTAAAAAGGAAAAATCGAATCGAAAATTAGTTTAGTTTATGCCTAGGGTCGTTCGGTTCCACTTTTATTTTCTTGTTGTTGTTTTTTGTTTCTGTTTCCTGTTTTTAGTTTTTTGTTTTTTTTCTAAAAAAACGAAAACCTTTTTGGTTGGAATTTGCAATATAAAAACTGAAAACAAAAACCTGTTCGGTTGAAATTTTTAATAAAAAACTGAAAACAAAAATATGTTTGATTTTATTTTTATTTATTTATTTATTATTTATTTATTTATTATTATTATTATTATTAATTTTATTATTATTATTATTAAGTTATTCTTATTCTTATTAATTTTATTATTATTATTATTATTAATTTTTAATAAATTATTCTTATTCTTATTAATTTTTAATAAGTTATTATTATGATTATTAATTTATTATTATGATTATGATGATGATGACGACGATTATTATTATTATTATTATTAATTTTTAATAAGTTATTATTATTATTATTAATTTTTCTTATTCTTATTAATTTTATTATTATTATTAATTATTTTTATTTTTATTAATTATTGTTATAAATTTTCTACTTACTTTTTTAATATTATTAATTTTATTATACAAAATTAATTATCTTATTATTATTATTATTATACATTTTTTAGTTTTATTATTATTATTATTATTATTATTATTATTCGAGATAGAAAATAGAGATATGTTATTTTTCTGTCGAAGAAAACTTGTTGTCAAAATTCAGAGAAACAATGTTCTCTGGTTTCTGTAAAAATGTTGTGGTTTTTTATTTTCAGAAACAAAAAATAACAATAAAGTAAACCAAACACGTTTTACTTACATGTTTTTCTTTTTACAAAAACGACAACAAAAAACGGAAGAAAAAAACGGAAAAAAAATTGAATTGAACTAATTAGTTTAGTTATATTCTAATCGTTATCTATCAGCCACAAAGTGTCTTAAAAGGGTCTAAGTTGTAAGAAGACATTTTTAAGTCATCTACACTTAAATTAATCTCCGCTCGCATTGGGTCAACCCTTAAGCAATAATTTGTTGGCCAAACAGATTTTTCGAATCTCAAGACTTAAACTCGAGACCTCTAATTAAGAGATGAGAGTACAGAACCACTTCTACCAACAATGTTTGATTATTGTCTGTCTTTCTTTCATTCTTATAGCCAAATGTCAAACTTTTTTTTTAAAGAAAAAAACCAATTACATGACAAATCTCGAAAAATACATTCCCGATATATCTTCTAAAAGGAGTACATGGCCAAATGTAAAACTTTAAGAAACCAGAAAGGATGTGGTTGCAAACTTGTATCCTCTGCTGACAGAGGCAAATCAAACAAACCAAAACGTGTTATATAGCCCAGCCGGAAATAGAGCCCACTTATCCCAATGGAGTCCGACTCAGTATGTAGTTACATCCCGTCCCCCAATGTGTTGAACATCAGCAGATCCCATCACCTGTAAGTAAATGGCTCAGATGAACCCACCGTTTGTCCTTCTCCTCGTCCTGTCGTCTCTCCTCCTGCCCGCCGCAATCCAACCTTCCGTTGCGCTCTCCTTCTCATTTTCTCAGTACAAAACCGCCGTCTCGCTATCCCACTCTCTACTGACCCGTGTGTCCAACCTACGTGCAGCTCGCGGCGACGTGTCGGGATCAAATCGCGCGAAGCTCATCGCTAAACAGCTGGAACGGGGCTTAGGTTTGGGCTTCTGGGGGTTCGCGTGGTCCACCGGTTGGGATTACCTCAAAAACTACTCCTGGAGGGAATTGGACTACAGGGAGGCCTTCAGCGCTGTTTCGGATTTGGACGAGTTGATGCGGCTTTTAGGCGAGTTGAATCGGGCTGAATCGGACACAGAAAGAGCAGCTTGGATTTCGAGACGATACAGTAATGTCCTCAGGGTTTCCAAGTCCGTATTATATCGGCTTCTCAAAGTGTTCCGACAATCGGTAAAATGCTCGCACCCTTTGTTAGTATTATTCTTGTTATTATTACAAAGGTGAAGTACATTTTGGTGGGTCATAGCCTTTTTTCTAATGGGTATGTGAAAAAAAAATTGGGCAGGGAGCATTGAGGGAGGTGGTGAAGACGATAGAGATGGAGGTGGTGGAGGGTGGATTGTTGAGGGACTGTCTTGAACTGGGAAGTAATGACTTGAAGGGGTTGGTAGAAATTGTCAAGGATATGGCTTCACAGTCCTATTCCAACACTGATTATACTACTAGAAGTGATTTATGACCTTTAACTAGTTGATGGCTGCCACAAATTATGTGCTCCTTCCACAAAGTAACATCAAAGTACGAGGGCTTGATTCAGTAAGGCATTGAAGTACAAGGACTTTCTGACAAAATATAACTAGTTGTTACAAAGGAGATGCCTTTCACAGCAACACTCCTACAAGAAAGCATTTCTATAAGACATGACCTACAAAACACCAAAGTTACCAACCAATGTCTAATGCAACCACAAAATTGTGTTGACAGCTTTAATCTTGCTAAGCCCGTGATGAAATGTAAGCTACACTTGTGTAAGCCATATTCTTCACTTTCTTTGAACCCTCCTTTGACTTGTTTGATTTACGTTTCTTTGATTTTAATGAATCGGAAGTTTGCTGCTCTTCGTCGTCATTGTCAGCTAATGGCATCGCATCTGCATCCTTAATTATAGCACACTGTTGGTGCTCCGAAACTGGAAATTTTGGCTCCATAACTGACATTCCATTGAGAGTATAGTCAACCAAAAATGTGCTTCTTACGAGTCTGTCTATCCTGTTGAAATGCCTTTGAGAATATGGTATTAGACCTTCAAGGAGTTCTTGGATTCCTCTGATCTGAAACGCGTAACAAACTTTATAAGAATTGTTTCCTAGTTCTGAAAAACTACAAATACAAGACTGAAGGGATATGTTAAAGCTACATGCTCCCTGAAACTCATGAGAAAGTCGAGAAAGATCACCTCTAGAATTTCAGCTGGAGGAAAAATTTTAAATATTTGAAACAGTAAATATTGTGCAACATGACACAGCTTTGGCTTCGTATTCCATTCACGAATATACTCAAAAAACACATGTAATTCTTCCTTCCCTAGAGCATGAAGGGCTTTTGCTATTTGCTTGTCCATATCCTTCTTCCTGCGAGGCACAACATAGGACATTTGAAAAGACTGTAGACGAGAAACTAGCATTCATGCTTGTATGAAGGAATGCTTAGATTGATACCTGCAACATTCAGCAAATAACTCAAACAGCTTATGAGGTCTACGAAGTTCAAATGCTAATTGTACAGCTTTAACATAGTTAGCATCCAACACAGCATTTTCCAACTCTTGACCTCTTAAAACCTTTTCCTCCTGCGTAAACATCAATTGGACAAATTTCAGCAACTTTCATTCCAATGTTTTAAGAAAGAAGAAAAAAAGACATCATCAGTCAGTGTAAGCTCACCTCTTCTCGGAAAGCTTCCTCCTTACATAAAGCAGTTGAATCATACCATAGATTGACAACAGCGTCACCACCACCGGTAGCAAACATTTCAGTCTTTTTTCCAATAGCCAAGGCCCAAACCTGCAAGCTAAAATCTAATGAGTAAAAAGAAAAGCGCCAAAAGACACCATAACTCATAACCATGAAAACTGATTGGACCAGCATAGAAGACAACTTGATGAGAAACTCATGTTCACTTTGACAGACTGGATGCTCATGTGCCTTTTAATTGAAAACAAGCATGTGTAGGGGGCGGATGATAATTAAATAACCGTCTATTAAGAATGCTGGAATATGATGCTGCCTCTGAATCCTTTTGAATAGAACATTTCCATTTTCTTCTATTGCTATCCAAAAGTATTCATTACAGGCCAGGTAAGGACGTGCTATAAAGCTTAAGTTCAAGCTGGTGGAACCGTAAGTCATCATGTTCCTACCCTATCACGGTCATAAGAAAAAAAGTGATTGAAAAATTTCTTTTCCTTTTCACACCATATCAAGGAAATGTAGGTGCTCACTTTTGTCTTATTGTGAGGCACGAAATCACTTCAACAAAGACAGTGGAAATAACAGATTTGTTTCGTTTACACTAGTGGTCTTCCGTTGAAATCAAGCGGTTCTGTGGCATACTGGTCCTGAAACATATCATTATTTGGTTGATTATGTTTTATATCGCAGTTTGTAGAAGGTTGACACTTACAAGAAAATTAAACCTATACCAACAAAAGAGAAAACATCCGCTTGTGCGAACAAAATACCAAGAAGCTCACTGCGTGATTACTATGTGTGCTTGGATAACAACCTCTTCATAAGAAACATGCCCCACCGTGTAAGTGAATGAACCAAACAATGCAACGTAGAAATGTAAAAAAATCAGTTTTAAGCAATTTTTTGGACAGGTGTTGAAGCACAGTGATTCTAGCTGTAACTATAAAATCAATTAAAATCCATCAACATGCTCATATATTGATTGTCAGAATAAAATATTCAGATAAGAACAGCAGTCAACCAAAAAAAAAAGAAGAGTAAAAGAAATTCACAACCTTGTCTTCGTGCTGATCATATGTGGCAATGCATTCATTTGTTTTGACGGTCCATAACTTTACCAAACCATCAGCACCTAAAATAATTAACAATGTCAAAAACTTGTGATTAAATAAATCCGAAATGGTCAAATAACAACGGCTACAGTCATTACCACATGAAACAACTTGGGTACCACGGGTTAGAAATGATGCTTTTAATACACTTGATGTGTGACCTTCAAATGTTTTTAAGCATGAACCATCAGCTATTGACCATATCTTTATTGTTTTATCACCAGATGCTGTTATGACACATTGATCAACTGGCGAAAACTCCACCGACCATATTCCTCTTTTATGCCCTCTAAGTACAACTACAGATACCAGGTCTGGAAGCCTCCACACACAAGCAGTTCGATCCTGAAAAAGGATTCATTGTCAATTGATTGTATCAGAAGAGAAGTAATCTTGCATATGAACCAACCTGTGAGCCGCTAACAACTAAGCTGTCATTTGGTGCAACGGCCAAAGAATTTATGTCCTTATCGTGAGCTGCCACAACTGCTTTTGCTCTCAAATTAAGAGGCTGATCAACATCATATGAGATCTCATCCAAGTTCCATACCTTGATTGTACGATCACTATGAAAAAAGTCAAACAATCATTAACATAACCTAAAAATAACAAAAACATTTGAATATTTTTATTTGTTACTTGCTTTCTCTCATTTATATAAATAAACTGCAAATCTAAATATAGTAAAAACCTGCAAAAACGTTGGGCTAACAAATTTGTACATTACTTATCATTTTCAAAAGTGCAGCACTTCACCTCAAATGTTCATAAGATATAAGACAGTTCAAGTTGGGTACCTTGACACCCCATCCACAAATAGTTTAATAACCATATGAAGTGAACAGAGTGGTTAAATCTAATATAAACGCATAGCAATGACATTGGTGGATTCCTAAAATAAATGGAGTATGGTTATATCACTTCCAAATAGTTATTTGTACCACTAAGCAGATCCAGCATGTAATGAAGGTTTAAAAATGAAGAAAGACCACGGACATGAGATGACAAGGGAACTACTCACCTACTACCACTAACAAAGAAGTTTCTTGACTTCTTTGAAAATGACACAGACCCAACACCTCCCATGTGACCTGTCCCAACACCAATGCATTTTCTGCTTTCTGAATCCCATAATCTTACCTGCAGGGTATTTTTGGAGGGAGACAAGAGGAGAGAGAGTAACTAAACCATATTGAAATCAAATAACCAAAATAATAATAATAATGCAACTTTGAGCAATTAACCAGAGGCCTGAATTACAGCCAGGTTTTCTACAATCCACATAAGCTGAGGTCGGATTCAAAACTTACACAATTGTCCTTGCTACCACTCACAATAAGTTTCCTTCCAGATGCGGAAACACAGGTATCGAGGCATAAAACAATTTCAGTATGCCCTATCAATAGATAAGAGCATGACATAGACTCCAGGTCATAAACTTGAACCTGCACTTGGCAAATTAAGATACATACATATATTAGGAAAGAAAACTAAACAAAAAATTTTCAGAAGTCAGGAGCATATATGCATAAGGGGCGGCAATCCTGCCCACCTAAAATAATACAAACAAATCTTTAGGCATGCAACATAAAGTTGATAAACAAAATAGGAGAGAGAAACTATCTTATAATCTTCTCGAAAAGACAAATTTTAACGGCAATAATCAATACTCAATAATCACCAATTATATGATACAGCTACTGGAATGCTATTCTCAAATGTCTGCATGAGGACATTAGCACATAAATCACAGAGTTTCACGAGATTATATAGCAACTTACATGTTCAAGGTTTGTGGCAATAGCAAGAAACTTTTCCTCCTCACCCAAAAACTTCATATCAAGAATCTCTTCATTGTATCCAACCAGCCTCTTGTTGAGTATTAATTTAAACTTACCTTTATGGTTTACGAATGAAGAATAAAATAGAAACTGCTGATCTGCAGTCAAACAAAGTAGCCCTTGACCCAAAGGAAGCATGACAACAGCAGTGAAACCTCTTTTTGATTCATTGACATCTGAGTTAACACTTACATCTGAGGCCTTCTGCTTATATACACATACTGCACTGTCAAGCAAATAATATATAGCAATCAAAAGGTTGTTAGTAATGAGCAAAGTCAAAGGATCAAAAGTGAAAGGAGCCTGATAATTTTGAGGCAAGTTAAGAGTTCTAAAAATTTCCCTCAACAACAATTTTACCTCCCAGAGTCCCAAATGCGTACAATCCCACGTTCGCCAACTGTGATGAAATAAAATGTTGATGTCCCAGGTTTGCTCTTCTTGTTAAGTTGGTTGTTTGAAGTCATAATTGAACCAAACTGAGAGTCGGAATGAACCACGCACAAAGCCTCCAACACCTCATAAGTTGGAATTGTCGTCTTGCACGCATAGTCTTTAAGGTCCCACAAATTTACTACCTAAAACATAAGTTACTGAAATTGGCTAACAAATTATCTAATTCAATTTAACTCACAAATAGAAACTAGTCCAACATGCCAAGATACCACATTTCAACATGGTGTGCACCAGAAAGCTCAAGTCATTCCTGCTATTATTCACATCTTAGTTGTTGGGTTAGCACGATTAATTGATTGATACCTTATCCCTTCCAGCACTGAGCAGTGTCCACCCATCTTCAGATACTGCCAAAGATGTTATCGTTGAGAAATGCTTGTCTAAGGTTGAAATACATTTCTTGCTCAGAAGATCCCAAACTCGTATAGATGCATCATCACTTCCAGAGAAAAGCTATAAAACAAAAGTAAAAGGTTGCCAAATGACCCATATGACAAAAGAACTGCTGAAATAGTATGGAAAAGTAAACTGAGCATCTCAAAAAAAAATTGACAACTTTTGATCTTTAACGGTAACTATCGCAGCCATTATAAGTGAACTACATTTTAAGTCTCTTAACTTATCATCATAATCAAATTTCCCTTAGACTTCGTAACCCCATGTGGTGTCACTACCACCACATCATTAAAAAAAACAATATCTAGTAAAAGATTAAGCATAGCAAAACAGAAGCACAAGCCAACTAATTAATTGAAACTTACATGGGTTCTATCTGCATCAGGATGGAACATAATACTGGTAACAACCGCTTTGTGGCCCTTGAAGTAATGAGTGCAGAAGCCCCCATCAACATCCCAGACAAGAACTTTCCGATCTGCTCCACCAGTTGCAAGCAAGCCTCCAGATGCATGACAAGCCATAGCCATCACCGGACCTTCATGGCCCTGCCCAAGAAAACATCAGCATGTTAGCTATGCAGATTGATATTTATATAGACATGTACCGACAAAAAGTTAAATGCAAGCAACCGAAACTTGCATGTATTTCTACTAATTGTTCGGGCTACAACGGAACCAACTGATCAGATAAATTATCTCATCGACTCAATCAATTTCCAAGGGCACAGAGAATATGTAATCCTCCTGAAACTCCCTTATCCTCCATATCCTCCCCTTTCCCAGGAACGTTTTTTCACATCAATCAACCAACCCAAACAAAAACCACCTTCAACCCTGAATTTGACTCACCTTCCATGAGCGTACACACTTCATACTGTTCAAGTCCCAGACCCTGATCTGCCGGCTATGGTCTGCACAAAAGAGCAACTTGTCATCTGGGCTAAGGACTAAAGCCGTCACGGCCCCATCGATGGTGGCCCTGACAGCCGCGTTGGCCGATTCGACTATCTTGATGGAGTCACCACAACTGCAGGCTATGAAGGAGCCATTGGATGCCACAGCGAATGGGCCTCCAGAGTAGAACTGCTGTAGAGACGGTGAGCAACGGTAGCTCTTCTTGAATTGTTGGGTAGACATGGACATGTAGATTCACTGAAAAATTGATACTTTTACAAGATGCACCACCTCAAGCAGTCTCCCTAAAAGTTACCCTTATCCACACAAAGAGCCAATTGCCAACTAACGGCAAAAGCCTTCCTCCAAATAAGTACTAGCATAAAAGAATTAAGATGCCTAGTTGATCTAAACAGAAGCAAGATGAATTATCATTAGACCAGTAGCGTATACAAAACCCTAATTACAAGAGAGACAGAGAGCGAAAAGATGCATATATATAAAGAAAATGAAAACCCTATCACCGAATCCGCCCATGTCTAAGAATACACCCAAGGCTTCACTATCAAATATAAAACATCAATGAAATCACCTAACTCATTGACCAAACGTTGCCAAAGATCAATAATTCAAATTTGGATTTCTAAAAACAAAGAGAAAATTCGCCACAAATTCATGGCCAGAGATTTACAGAATCTTCGTTACGCGATTTTAACTAACAAAGGAAAAAAAAACCCAAATAAAATCAACATAGAAGTAACTAATAAGCCTATAAGAGCTTTAGGGTTTAGACTAAGTAATTAAAAATACTAACCTAACCGCGATCACAAGTTATTTGCGAAACCACCAGATCCTTCGTATAAAAATTGAAAGATAAAAAAAAAAAGAAAAGAACCCGAGAGTCAAATCAAGGGGACGCAGAAAGGAGAAAAGTTAGGGTTTTAGAGCGAAAGTGAGAGTGAGTGTAGCTCCCTTAAGATGTTTATTATTAAACATAAGTTTATTGGACATATAAATTTTACCCAAATTGCTTATGAAAGTTCCTTAAGATGTTTCACATAAATTAAAACTTAGAACTACAAAAGAGACAGGAGTATGTACACATAAAACACATAGACACCCAATTAAGTTCGAATATATACCTTGAGTTTTGACAATCTCTCTTTATGTCCTTGATACTTAAAGGTCCAAAGTCGCCAACCTGAAATAAGTACATATGTAAGTCCATTAAGTGAAATAAACTAAAGTTTGGACAGCAGATTTCATTAAATTCTTAGGATCCAAACCTCAATCCTTGACACTTTGCATAAAAACCTAACCAAACCAGCTAAACACTAACTTCTCTTACTCTTACTCTGTTATTTAAAATAGTGCTGACAAACAAAAGAGACAAAATCACTGACTCCTCCCTAAAACCATGCCATCAAACAGGAATGCAAGATAAACCACAGTGTGACAAAAGGCTCAA
>JANKOE010000002.1:62566540-62584673 GCA_026284465.1 Erythroxylum citrifolium | reverse complement strand
ATAAAATGGATGTGATAAGATAGAACGAAGTTTAATTTGAATTACGATTGACAATTCTAAAGATTTATTATTGACGACCCACTGCAATTGCACCTATCACAACAACTAAAAAAATTATTGAAATGAACTCAAATGGGAATGGAAACTGAACTGCCTTTTGGCTTTCCTAGAAACCAATTTTCGGTTTTTGACCCCATCTTTAAACAATTCGAAAAAATAATTAATAAATTGAAAAAGAATTTTTTTTATTTCTTTTCAAAGTCCTAGAACTAGAAAAAAAATCTCTTTCAATTTATCAAAAGAAAGAAAAAACTGGGTCATCAAAAAAATGTTCTTTGTAAAAGAAATAATAAACAAACTTTCACAATCAAAAAGAAATCCAGTTCTATTATTTCGATTTAGAAACATATATGACTTGAATAAAACTAAAACTAAAAAAGAACAAGATTCGATATCCCTTCATAATATGATATGTTTAGTTAAAATTTCATCCAGTTAGGGAGTTAGTCTACTAAATTTCTTTCGAGTCAACCTGAATTTTCTACATTAATTGGCATGAAAGGTGGACTACTTGGGATAAGTGAAAGCTGATTGCATACTATCTTTGCATCAGGAAAATGAAATTGAGTGAGCAAAATAATGGCAGGAGCCCAGTAACTTTGGATGCAGATGGAATGGAGGTGAAAATAGAAGCAAAGCAATGACAGGAGCGTCTAGTACTCTTGTTCGACTATGAGAACTGGTCATTCCAGAACAGTCACTACTTACTGGTACCAGTTCTATAACCTGTTATCTTTTGATTGTATATACCAATGCTGACTATGGACTGTAACAATAAAAGCTTTCATTTAAACGAGCATAGTAGTTGGCCAACCCAATTATGATTAGTCGTGGATGTAAGAGTCCATGCATATAAGGGTTCGAGCCAGCTTATGTATGTCCAAGTTGCGCACTATTCGCTGCCACCGACTTGAAAAGTCAATCTAAGGACAAGATGGCAATCGAAAAGTGCAAAAGTAGGATATGCATGACCAAACCTAATCCAGCATTAACTCCACCAAGTGTCGCCCCATGTTGCTCGGTGTTACATCGAAGTCCCAAGGCATTAATTTGGCAACCTACCGGCATTTATTGCACGGTGGATAGTTAAGAGGTTCAATTCAAAATTCTTATTTAATGGTTATTATTTTGTTAAATTAAACTCTTTTCGCCAACCTAATGCCATTATGTTTTCATAAATCCTGATAGTGAAACCTAATTCAATCTCACATGATGGGACTTTGCTTTTGTAAAGCATACACTCAAGGCTTTCCCTTTGAGGACGAACATGTTTACTCATTCAACTCGATTTCATGGTGCACTTAAAGAGAGGTCAAGTAAGTAAAAAGATGAGGGTGAAAATTCAGAATTTAGTGTTTGCTAGCTAGATTGCAGCTTAGGATCACATCCCACACTGTTCTAGTTGTGGAAACATGTGACTGAGACTCCTGGAACAATCTAATGCGGTGTTCATTTTCCTCACATTTACATGTTAATACCGAGAAAATCTTTGGTGGGGGCATGCAGAGAGTGGGATGTTGACTTTGGTGTACGCTTTCTGAAAATCAGTAAAGGAGTTGCTGGCAAATTTCCGGAGCTTGATCATCAATTCCATATACCCGATAGATCAAGTGGTCTAGATTTCTCACTTAAGACTCTCCCCTAAAAGGAGGTCTTGAGTTCGAGTCACGCTAAAGGAGGGAAAATAGGCATGTTCCTATTGATGATCCTCTAGCCCCTTGGGCACAGCTCCTTGATCGAATCAATTACGGACGCCTCGCTTCCAGCGGCAGTGTGGGAGTTGGAGCTACTAGGGAACCTAGGGGCTGATGGGAACCTGATGCTGAGCAGGGGGAGCCAGTGATCAATCATTAGCTGAACAATCAAGTATGTGAAGACTCCTTGTGCGCAGAAGTGTACAGGCTATGTAGGAACCTGAGGGATCTTGAGGTTCCAGATTTACATCCTCTAGGCTCTTGGGGTGGGGTCGTAGGGGCTTAGAATTAGTCTGGCTAAGCCGGGATACCTAATGTAATAAAAAAAGATAATAATAATAATAATGATAATGATAATAATAATAATAATCATCATCATCACCATACGGCTTCGTGGAAGAGGGGTATTTCTAAAAGTTGCTTATGTGTTTTGTTTTTGTCACAGAAACAAGAAATCTTGTCTCACGATTTTGGAATGAACAAAAAATTTATATTTTTATAATCTAGATTCAGAACAAAAATAAGTTGGGTTAGCAACCAAATACTGCTAGATACAAAATTTTTGTATTTTGTTACCTGTTTCTACCGAAATTAACCAAACCCAATGTTACCACTCACACATTTCATGTTAAAACAGACAATCTTTAGCTTAAATTTCCGTGATCTAGAGTACAAATTCCACTAGCTCTTATGTAGGCAGCCTTTTTTATATTAAAAAAATATTTTCGTGCCTTTTGATCATGTAATTTTACTAATTACTCTAAAACTGGTACTTAGATTTTTATAATCTAAGAAGTCAAAATTTAATCATCCGTACTTAATTCCAATGATTACTTTACGTGGTAAGTTAATTTGGTCCCCTCTTGATTATTGCATTCGACGTTAAATCTTGGGATGTTGTTAGGACTTGATGCTTATCAAGAAAACAAAATGGCAAATAACATAAAATGACCCCTGTGTTATAGTTGATAATTCATATTAGCCCCTGTATTTTTAATTCGTTCAGTCTAACCCCTGTGTTTTGTAATTTCATTCAAAATGTCCATTTGAAATTTTTGGGACAAAATTACCCTTCGATCATCTGTCCCAAAAATTCAGAAATAAAATTTTATAATTGAACCGAAGGGTAATTTTGTCCCAAAAATTTCAAATGGACATTTTGAATGAAATTACAAAACACAGGGGTTAATCTGAACGAATTAAAAACACAGGGATTAATATGAATTATCAACTATAACACAAGGGCCATTTTATATTATTTGCCAAACAAAATTGCTATAAGAATTTTTTGTATTTGTTTTATGGTTGATTTGGTTTTTGATTTATGGGTTTTAGGTAAGATTTTCTCTCGTTTCATGGGAGGTAGGTGTAACTTCTTTCATTGGAAAATGTTTTGTTCGTCTGGTTTATCTCTCGTTGATCGTCCGTAGATTTTTCATGCAGCATTAAGAACGTCACATTTAGTTCATTGCCCTTCTGATTGACTTATCTTTTCAGGTTCTTGATTAAAAAATTTGACCAGGCAACGACTATGCACTTAGGTTTTAAACCAAAATTTGAACAATTCCAACTTGTAGTCTGCACTCTGAGGAAACAAACATGGAAGAAAGTTATGCAGTAACGTAAATATGGCCGACCTACTGGCCGTGGACTCTTATATCCGCGTGAATTTAATGCTGCTAACCAACTCTCTCAACAGTTCAGAGGATCAAAACAAAAACCCTTTAATTGTTTTTCAATCCCTTATTACTTTAGCTCTGTCGTCTATATATACTTTTACATGGCATGCTATTGGAGTAGTAGTCATCATACTCAGACACTAGTGCACACCGAGCAACACTTCTTCTGCTGCACTTTACAGGATCTAGGTCATTGATTCCTTTCTGCGATCTGACTCTATCTTGTTCAGAGTTCGATGGAGGGTGTGCTTAGGACATGTTGGGTGGTGTTTGCGGCGTTTCTGGTGTTGCATTCTGGTGGCTATGGGGCTAGAGCAGCGCCGCAAGTGCCTTGTTACTTCATTTTTGGGGACTCTCTGGTTGACAACGGTAACAACAACCAACTGCAGTCTTTGGCTAGGGCGGATTATTTGCCTTATGGGATTGACTTTGGTGGACCAACTGGAAGATTTTCCAACGGAAAGACAACCACTGATGTTATTAGTAAGTCTCTCCATGTTGCTCTCTGTTATCCTTTTAGCAGTTGCTTCTCATCGATCTAATTGTTTGTCGCCATGAAACTTCAATGTATGAAACTGCAAACTGTAGCATCTTCTCATCTAATTGTTGAAAGCTAACCTGTTGGTGTAGCAAGGCATTTCTTTTGATCCTAGTCTTCCATGCACATGAACTTGAGTGTATTTTTCTAATTAACTTGTTAGTTGGCTAAATAAGTAACTTTTCTTTTTTGGGTTGAAAATTATTTTAAGCATAACAATAACAACAACATTACCCACAACACCACCTAGTTCCGTTGAAACCGGAACTGTTTTGCATTAATGGCAACGAAATAAAAGCAATGGAAAAGAGGGTAGGTAAGGACCGTTATGGCGATGATGTACGTCACCGTTCTTCTTTTCATGTAATGGAGTCAAGGAAGTCATAGAGTACGTTATAAATGAGTTGAACAGAACTTCCACATTAATACATTAATAGTGACTCTTTTCAATATATATATATTTTTCTAAAAGAGACGATAAGGTTGTCATGCCTAAATCTTATCTTACAGTAAGTAGCCTACTAATCATTCAACATCTCGTGTGGACCATTTTGTTGTATTCAACAGCTGAGCTTTTGGGCTTCGACAATTACATCCCTCCATATGCGACCGCAAGAGGCCAAAACATACTGCAAGGAGTGAACTTCGCATCTGCAGCAGCCGGAATTAGGGAGGAAACTGGCCGACAATTGGTAATTGAAATGTATATACGTATCTATTGACATAAACAATAACTGCTAATAAAACTGATTATATTATGCACAGGGAGCTCGAATTAGTTTCAGTGGACAAGTAAGGAATTATCAGAACATTGTTCCACAATTTGTGAGCTTGCTAGGTGGCAGGGACCAAGCAGCTAGTTACTTGAGCAAGTGCATCTTCTCGATTGGATTGGGAAGCAATGACTACCTTAACAACTATTTCATGCCTCAGTTCTATCCCACTTCCCGCCAGTACACTCCCGAGCAATACGCTGATGTTCTTATTCAACAATACACTCAGCAACTCAGCGTTCGTTCCTACCTCTCTATTTATTTTGTTTTCAACAACAATGCAATTATTACATGATTTAAAACTTGTTATCTTGTGTTAACACTCAGGCTTGATGACTAAGTTTCGTGTCTAGACCTAAATTGTTTGCGATGATACAGATTTTGTATAACAACGGAGCCAGAAAGTTCGCGTTGATTGGAGTAGGGCAGATTGGTTGCAGCCCCAATGTGTTAGCCCGGAGCAGTCCTGATGGCAGAACCTGTGTCCAGACAGTCAATTCAGCTAACCAGATATTTAACAACAAGCTCAGGTCTCTTGTTGATCAATTCAACGGCAATACCCCTGATGCCAAGTTCGTGTATCTCAATGTTTACGGCATCTTTCAAGACATAATCAATAGACCTGCAGGCTATGGTAATTTAACAAGTCAATTCTCATCTCTATGACAAATAAATTTTCAGCACACGTTAATAATGTAAATTTGGATTTTTGTGAAATCTCAGGATTCAGAGTGACAAATGCTGGATGTTGTGGTGTGGGGAGGAACAATGGTCAAATAACATGTCTACCCTTACAAACCCCATGTCCGAACAGGAAAGAGTATGTGTTCTGGGACGCATTCCATCCATCGGAAGCTGCCAACGTTATTCTCGGAAGGAGGTCGTACAGTGCTCAGTCACCGTCCGATGCTTATCCATTCGATATTAGCCGATTGGCCCAGTCATGAAGACGTAAATGGCCACGTTCCAGTGGTCGTAGGAGATTACAAGAAAAAAAGTTCCCAAAAGAGGCTCTTCTCTTGTTGCTAGTATATGTAATATTTGCACTCTTGAGTTGTTCTTCCTTATTTTCTTTCACCTTTTCTTTTTAATCTACCGACTTTAATTTCGGCATGTTATTGCCAAAAATGGAATACGAAACTAGCGAAATATTTTGACTTTTATTGATGAAATCAAGTAATTGCTGAACTCCAAGATTCTGAAGTCGATTATTGGATGAGTAAGTTCAATCAATGCCATGGCGTCGATAATTTTACATAACTATGCTCTTACCATTTGGTTAAAGCTAAAATAACTTATTTAAATCACAATATACAATGGAATAATTCAAGAAATATATTTAATAAATAATTATTCAACATCTTAAAGTATATATCTGATTAATAATTAAAAAACTTAATAAAAATAAACAAATGATAACACTAAATATCTATACTCATAATTTTATACTCAATAAATATGTTTAATTATTCAAATCCAAGAATATAATGAAATCTTAAAATTCATCATGACCCTTATGTGGGGTTTCTATATACAAACTATCCTAATTATAGTCAAACAAAAACAATTACAAACCATGTATATCAACAATTAAGAAAACAAAATTAATCAATCATGCATTCTAGAAAGCCCACTTGATATATACTTCATGTTACTCACATAAAATGTGCCCTAAGCCCCTTTCTTGACGAGGAAATTGACTTAGTGCTACTCAAATACCACTCTTGACGTTTTTTTTTTGTTAAACAATCCGGTATTTGACGTCACACGGGCAATCGACTAATTCGGATTTGAGCCGGGTAGGACTATATAGGCGGCAAAGCTCTCCCTTACAAGTGCGACTCCATTATTAAGATTCGAAATCGAGACCTTGGTTAAGGGAGGAGGAGCCCCAACCACTCCACCACAGCACTTGCGGGTCCACTCTTGACATTGAATCTCACTAAAACTACCTTTTCTAATGTTTCTTATCAATTTTCTCTTAGATATTGCATCCCCCTTTTAATTTTTCATAAAACCATCCTTAAAAGTTGAAAAAATCTATTTAAAAAAACCACGTGTTGTAGAGTTCAGCTAGCTAAATCACTATAAGAAAAATATCGTTTAGCAACGGAAATTATCGACAAAAAATATTTGCATTCCATCTATAATATAAATTAGCGACGGAACTAACCGACAGACAACAGTGTCGTTAAAATGGCCGTAGATAAATGTACCGATAGACATATTATGTAACCATCGGTAAATAAACTGACGAATGTCTGTAACTGTCGGTAAATTTACCGACATATTTTACCTTTCTGTCGGTAATATTTACGACAATTATGATTGTCCGTCAATGAGTATATCGACGGTTCAGAAAATTAGGACGGTAAAGTTGACAACGACTGTCACTATTATCGACGGAATATAGAGATACCGTCGATAAATATCTTACATTTTACTGATGAATTTTCGTTAGTATTTAATTTGTTTAAACAGAAAGTTAATTTATGATATAAAATTAAAATTATCTTAATTGATAATAAAAACATTATAGTGTACATAACAAGTCTTTGTAATTTAAAGCAAAATGACTACAACAATCCTATTGTCCTGGTGACCGCAGGTGCTCTGAGGTGCTACCCCTCGCCTTCAACTCATCCATCTCATGTCTCAGCTGAGTTACGTAGTCCATCAATGTTTCCACTGTAGTTCGAAACTGGTTGACTTCATTGGTTTGCGACCATCTACTAGATGCTGCTGTACTATATATGAAGGATTGCGAATAACATGTGTTCATAAATTAACTTAGCCTGAAGATCCTTCCACGACGGTCCCTATCACCCACTACATCAAGATATGTCTGACTCTAATTAACAGCATGTTCGTGTTGAGATTGTCATTGAATGTTTTCTTGTATTTGATTCTATTAGGAGACAATGTTTATATTAGTAAGTGATAATTATTAAGAATTAATATTAAAACATAAATTTCACATACATTCAGTTCTCTACATTAGGTGTTGACGAATGTCATACCGTCATGCTTTAATGTGAGTGTGCAAAAACAACTGACGAGGTTTAGGCCTCATGCCCATAGACTTTTTTTTTGCATAAGAATAAAATGTTATAAGTGAACTAGAATTTATAAAAATTTCGGCAAACTTTTCTCTATTTTTATGATATTTACCCCCTGTTGAATAAAAAAATAACTTAACTCAACCATATGTGTATCTTCATAACCACATTAGATCCTTTATTTTTGTTATTATTAATCAAGTTGTGAATTGTCAAGTTATAATTTTTGTTATGAATCATGGAATAAATTTTGTAAAGTATTATTTCGTAATTAATGGACATTATAATTATTATGAGTAATTACGGCAGACTTGCATATGTACATAAATACATAATATTTAACACATATAAAAAATTAATTTCTTATTTAAAATATAATTAATTAACTAATTAGCTAATTTCAGTTTAAATAATTATAATATAAAGAATTAATTATTTTATTTCATTATGTTAATTAACTGAAATAAATAAATATAATTAACTTTTGTTTCTGTCACGAGCGTGACTTAATAAGGCACTGTAATGTTTATATTTAATAATGTTTATATTTACCTGCATTAAATATTTATAATTTTATCACAACATTTTAAATTACATGCCACTTTTTTTTACATTAATTAAATACAATATTTAATTCAAAACAAAGCATTTAACATTTTTTAATTTTTTCAGTCACATAACTAATTTTACTAATCTATTTTTAACATTCTAACTTATATATTTTTAATAATTGTATAACGTGAATTATCATATTTTATTTCTTATTTTTTTCATTCCAAATTTTTACTAACTAATTTTACCAGTTTATTTTTAATATTCAAGTTTATATATTTTTATAGTTCCATCATAATTCTTTTCTTATTATATATTTCAAAATTTAATTATTAATAATCTTACCACAAAATTTAAATTATACAATATTTATTTATTTATATTTTATTTTCTTTGAGTGTTATAATATTCTAACTTATATATTTTTAATATAGCAAATTTTATCCTTTTTAATAAAATGTACATTTCAAAATTTAATATGTAATATTTATAATTTGATTACAAATTTTTATATTATCCGGCATTTATTTATACATTAAAATTATATAATAATATAACATGCTATAATAAATAATTGTAGAATTAAAATAAGTGGGCATTATAGTACAAGAAGGCTTAAGCTCAGGTAATAATTCACTTATATCAGGGATATAAACGTCATCTTCTTGGCCCTAAAAAGTATCCCAAATCAATTCATTTTTTAGAGTTTTGAAAGCTGATCAAAATCTTTAGAGGCAAAAGCTAGGCCTTAAAACCCTAAAAAAATGAATTGTGATCAAAATATTGAGAGGCAAGAGCTTCTTGATGGCAATAAAGAACTGAGCAAGATATCCCAATGCCACGCATATCCAAATGCAATCATTTAAGTTCTAAACAGAAACCATACGACGAGAGAGAAAGAGCGGAATTTCATCGAACAAGTGGAAGGCAAAACCCAGAATCGTAATGCTACTAAAACCCATCTGTGATACTGAAATCAACCCGACAACTAAAATCACACATTAACACTTCCAAACCAGAAATACACAATTCCATTGAAGTTTCAAAATTGAATTTTTTTAATCCAAATCTTTAACAACCTTAATCCCCATTGTATTTGCAGTCCCAATAATGGACTTGCAAATGGACTCAAGCGGCATGTACTCACAATACGGGTCCGACTGCTTCACCTTCCCAATCTCGTACACATGCTTTAACGTCACCGTTGACGCCGCCGCGTGACCGGGCCTACTGCTACCGGACTGGACCCCTGCCGCTTTCTTCAAGTACCAGCTGACGGATGGCGATTTGACGATGAACTCGAAAGTATTGTCCTTGAACGCTGTTATTGTGACGGCCATGGGGGTGTCGGGTTTGTACTTCTGCGTCCGCGCGTTGAAGTCCTTGCAAAAGGCCATCAAATTGAGACGGTACTGACCGAGAGCGGGACCCACCGGTGGAGCGGGGCGGGCGCCGCTCGCCGGGACCATTAGACGGATTGTCGCCGCCACTGGTCGGCGTGTTAGGATCTCCTTGAGGGTTGCCATTGGGGGTCAACAGTGAGTGCTTCGTTGAAGTAGAAAGTTTTGGGCCTCTTATAAATTCGTTAAGAATTCATCTAACTCTCGAGAGCCAAACGGAAAATCAGAGACAAATAGGAGAAAAGAGATCAAAGAGATACTTGAAACTTGTGAAATTATCCACCTTTGAAAAGAAGGGATTCAAGGTCGTAAGCCGCCTGCAAACGACCACCTCGCTCTGCTTTCAAAATCCTAAAAAATGAGTTTTTAGGGCCAAGAAGATGACGTTTATATCCCTGAAATAAGTCAATTATTACCCGAGCTTAAGCCTTCTTTTTCCACGACAGCTAACAAAGCTAGTCCAGATCCTCTATTCAATATTACTTTATCTTATTTTGTCTTATAAAATCTTAGCTATTTATTTTACGAGATTCACGCAGGACTCACACAGGACTCATACAAGACTTATATAAATAAATGATTGAAATTTATTAGATACAATAAGACACCATAATATTGGACAGAAGATCTGAAATCTAATAGAGTCGCAGGTTGGTTAGCTATCTACACCAACCTTCTTGAACTTGGCATTTATCTTATTTAAATCACGCTTGTGGGTTGTCTGTCTATTTTGCTTGAAGATATCTCGGGATATCCGTCCTCCGACTAGTAAATTAAGGCTTGGGTGTATTCATCTTTCTTATCAAAATTTTTTTTAAATTAAAATAAATTAATAAAATCGATTTTATAGTTAATTAACTATTTTATATTTTAATTAAATATAAATTCACAAAATTCGTTATTTAATTAAATTATTTGATAAATTAAGTAAGGATTCACTCAAATTACAAACCACTTGCTTTTCATAGCGTAAACTAATCAAGTCATTTCGCTGAGTGAAACAACAGTCCCAGCAAGTTTACAATTGAAGTACTGGTATGATCTTCCAGAAAAAAACTTTTTAAATCCTACATTTGGTACTTTTAAGGCCATCTCTTTAGAAGATTGCATCATCAAACCAGGAATTCAAGAACTCTTCGCTCCAATTCTGCAGAAGAAGAAAGAAAAAAATTACCTTCCATTATGTTATAATCTCAGATGTAGAAGGATGAAACTTGGAAAGTTAAGCCACTTACCTGAATCCCTCTTGTTGTATTGTATTCAGCATCCATGATAGGTTCGCGATTTTGTTGCTACACGTACATATAAAAAGAGTATCAAAAGAACTGAAAATTATTATTGTTCTTCTGCTTATGCATAGGAACATATAAACAGATACATGCCTGTGCTGATTGATCATTCCGAGCAGTGATTTGTTGGTATGAGTTAGGATTCACAGGTCTGTTTATTTCAGAATGATGCGAATTGCTTCTAGAGAAGTTGATTTCAGGTTGGGATGATTTGTTTGCAGGAAAGTTGAATCCATCTCCAACTTGCTGCTACACAAATTAAAATATCATTGAACAGAAGAATAGAATATGATGATTAGTCCGACTTGATAAATTGGTGAGACTGTTTATGCACCTGATTAGGAGTTAGATAGTTGGCAGGGTGGGAGATAATTTCACCAAAGTCACCATTCATGTGTTGCTGGTTAAGAATGTCATCTAAGGTAGATCCATCATTGATTATGTCGAAAAGATTGATTTCTTCTGCTCCAGTTCTAAGGCCATTCTGTTGCTGTGTAGTAGGTGGAACCACTGGACGATTGTCCTGATTAGTCCCCGTGATTGATGCTGGGAATTGGCCAGCAATTGCTTTCCCTGACTGAACCAAATAATTGAAAGAACCATCCCCTATCGATGTAAAATTCATGTGGTCTTTGATGTTCCAGTTCATATATCCATTACCACCATGGAAGCTGCTTTGTCGCATCTCTACGCGACCTCCACCACCAACCATTTGCATTCCAGGATTGTTAGTGCTTATATTGTTCACGTATGAGCAAGAATTGCTGACACATGCTATATTGTTTCCAATTCCTGAAGCAGGTTTGTAACCAGATGGGTTGTTGCAGTTTTGATCAAGATTTGGTTGACTTTGAAACTGTTGTTGGTACTTGGGCAGTGGACATCTGTTTGGATTTGATCCAATAGTTCCTGTTCTATTTCCCTCGTGAAGAAGAGGATTAGCAGGATTGCCAAAACATGGCTGCTGAGACAAAATTCTGTTGCCAATCAGATTTGATGTTCCATGTGGAAGCTGATGAGTAGAGTTTTTTGCGCTTGAAGCTTGTTGATGATTAGGAAAGGTTAGGGAGCTGAGGCTGGAGCTACCAAGAGCTGAAGAGATGTGTCCTCCAAGTCCTAGTTGGACTGGTACTCTCAGTTTCTGCTGACATGAAAATTGTGGATATCGTTGTTGTTGCTGCACACTTTTTAGCATCACTGAAGCATGACTACTGGCAAAGGTTGACCTTGAAGCCCTTTCTGTTTCTGACAAGTTGTTTGCTGCTAAACTATTGCCTCTATCAGCAACCTTCTTCAAGAAAATCCTATATTTCTGCAAAGTTAGACATTCAACCCTTGTTTTAGTTGTTATCCACATGATTTATTACTATGATCCAATCATATGTTTAGGGATATACAATTTACTGGAACTCAGCATATTACACCCTACTTAGGAGTCGAGCCACTTGCAAATCTTAACATATTTTCACTTCTGACAAACCATCTTCTTCAAGGTTAAAATGGGTTGTATTGTCTCTTACTACGACTTGATTATGTCAAGTTTAATATGATTACCAAATTTTGACTAGAATATGCACTTAACCATGCACTAAACATACTTGTTAAAATAACTAGAAACTTTTTACCTGTAAATGACTAGCAACATTTTCTCTGGTTAGTCCAGGCACGCTCATGAACTCGAGAATCTTTTTTGGAACAGCTTCTGAAATGAATCAAACATGAAAAAAAAAAGGAGACAAAAACTATAATCAATGAACCTTTCCCAATAAAATGTATAAAAAGCTCAAGTAAGAAATCCAATCCAGCAATGAATTACAATCAAAGACTACTTACTCTCAAGCCCTAGATGGCTTATGGCATGAAGAAATCGATTATGCAGTGAATTAGTCCAAACCACCTTGGCCCTTTTCACTGCTCTTACAGTTGTAGTTTCTTCTTCTTGTTTTTCTTCTTCATGTTCTTCCTCAAATTTCCTCTTCGTCGTCTTCTTCTTCTTCCTACACCCTTTACCATCTAGCCTCTCTTCAGTCACAGAAGATGAATTTATATCTTCATGAGAGTTTTTCTTTGATGTGACTGCGTATTGCCAGACGTTCTTGAGATCGTTTTGGTTAACTGGTTTCACCATATAAAATGCGGCTCCACTCTCTAAACTCTCCATTATCACACTTTCTTTATCATCAGAAGACATGACTGCCATGACCAACCATACGAAAGATCAATAACAAAAAAGAATGCGGACTTTATCAGAAGAAGCAGCAATTTTTACGTTGTTGGTGTGATTAGTTCTGTTGAATGTAGACTTACTAACAACAGGAAGATTGAATTCTTCATTTACATGTTGTTGGAGTTCGATTCCGTTCATCACAGGCATGTACAGGTCAGTGACAACTAGGTCGAAAACGCCTTGCTTCAAACGAAGTTGTAATAAAGCATCAAGTGGGCTCTTTACGGTGACAACTGATAGCTCTAGCTTTGGATCTATCACTTCACAAGAACATAGCTCAACATGTCACAATTTTGTAACAGAATAATCACAGTGAAGGGGGAAATGAATCTCTTAATCAACATGTACAATCAAAGTGAAATATCATATGTAATTTGCCAAAGAAATAAAAAGGAAATTTTTCATGTGCATATGCATGTGTTTGTTGGGATATTTAAAAGCATTGTTAAGGTAAATTAGAATTAAAATGGAAAAACAACAAAGATAGTCATATCTTTCGATATATGAACATTGAAGTTTTGGGAATGAAGCTTCCAAAACATGAACAAGCATGCTCTTTCCTAGTTAGATGAGTGCATTTTATAACATATACGTTAATGTATTGCCAATAAGAGACTACTATAATTGAACATCTTTGCCTATATGGAAAAATATTTAGGTTTGATAAAGTTGGAAGGTTTAGCAATAACTGAGCCAAAACTCGAACTTTAATTTTATCAAGACTCGGATTCAAATTCAAGTAGGATCAAATCTAATTTAGTGCCTGTTTGGATGGGCTTATATCAGTAGAGCTTTATCAGTAGAGCTTTTTTAGAAAAGCTTTTCTAAGAAACTAGATTGTTTGGCTGTCATTTTAAAAAAAAAAGTATTTTTAAAAGAGGTTCATACAATAAACTGTTTGGCAACATAAAAATAAAATACACTTTTAATTTTAAATATATTTTATTTTGTAATAAAAATTATTTACGCATATAAATATTATTTAAAATATATTAAACAATACGCAAAGCACAATTTATTAATTATTATATAATTTTAAACTATATGAAATATAAATAAAAATATATCTCTAACCAAATCTTTTATATGGATTGTAACATAAGTAAAACTAATATCAAAAATAAATATTAAAACATGAAAAAAAAAGTCAAATAATATTATATAAATCTCAAAATAAACATGAAGATGTGCTTGTGGGTATTGTGGGAATTATGTGTAAAACATAAGGGTAAAAAAGACTAAAAATTATACTCATTAATTAATCTAAAAAATCTATCTGAAAAAGTGATTTTTTGAGAAATTCCAAATTTAAGCTTCTTAAAAATTAAAGTTGTATTCTAGCTGTCAAAAAAGCTATATCTACTAAAAAGATACTTTTTCATTTTACAGCCAAACACTCATTTTTCTTAAAAAAAAACTTTTACGGTGAAAAAAATACTTATTCACTTTCCAAAAGTTCAACCAAACAGGCACTTAGTCTATTTATTTCAAATTAAATTGTCAAATTCGAAAAATTGTCAATTATAAACTTGATAAGATTTGAATATCTAAATTCAAATTCGATTAAATTCATTTAAGCATTAAAATCTTATATATGGTTCCGTTGATGTTAAGATAATAAATAAATATTAGATCCAGAAACCTTGTACAGGCCCTTATGTCTCTTCACTCTCACTTGTTAATGTCTCAAATCACTAAAATGGAAATCAACAGCGTCTCCTAAATGGTTCGAATGAAGAAAACTAACATAACATGCATGCAAAGCCTTGTCATTATATCAATCTTTCTTAAAACTCTTCATAAATAAATACACGTACCTTGAGGACCGCATGTTCTGAGCATGGATGCAACAACAGCAAGAGAAGTAGCATCATCGTCCACTACCAGGATTTGGATCTTCAACAGAGATGAAGTGGTCTTGGAAGATGAAGCAGGCACGAACCTCTCACGACCCATTCTGTCTTGTAAGATTTCCGACATGGGCAAGCAAGAAAGTTTACAGTACTCAAGTGTTCCCTGAGGTTTTATCTTAGTATCACAAATGTTCAATTTATAGGAATTCGATACTTGCTTTTTATGCTTTTTTTCTATGTTACTATTTGTCTGGTTGTGTGTCATTTGGAATTAATGATGAAGTGGAGATGAACTTATCATCATAGTAGTCAAACCAAAATCCTGTCTAATTAATGTGAGAAATCTGGAGTGGAGAGAACAACATTCAATGCAATTTTAGCAGAATTAACAGGTTCTTACAAAGGGTTTTTTTTTTAATTTTGAAAAATATATTTGAATAATTCTCAAGAAACATATTGTAGATCTCATATTTCAAAGTGTGAAAAGGGATTAGTAAAACTAAGAACCAGACAATATTTCCAAAATGCGATTATTTGGTTTTATGATTAGTTAATTAGTGTTTAAAAACAACCTCTTCGTTAATAAAGAATAAGGTTGTATATTACTAAACTCTGCGTCTGAACAAGATTTCTACTGGATATTGTTGTTGTACTGAAAGGTATCTTATCTTGATTATATGGTAGCGTTTCACACATGAATATATATGGTGTGTGATTTAAAATTTTTTAGGAAGTGTAATTATTCATTCTTATGGATAGCCTTTTTTGGATTTTTCCTTTTTGTAAGTAGAACAGTAGTTGCATTTGGATTTTGTAAAGAAATGATTGTGCATTAATGAAATGCCAAAATGTAAATTTTGAAATTGTTAAAATAGAAAATTTCATAATTGGGAAACATGTATTGAATCAAAAAACAAGATAGTAAAGTGATGTATTCACGAAATCATCAAAGATTTCACTTGATTTGATTATACGAAAAAGGAGTACATACCAAATTACCAAGTTCAGATATGCATATATATACATACAAATATATATAAATCATTCGAAAACAGAATCTTTATTTGTTAGAGATAAGCTTACATATTATTGAAACTTTAAGAATTTTGAGTATTAGCGAAATTTTTATTATTGTTTTTTATTGTCATATACATATATCAGTAGTAAAATTAACTTTCAATAAATGATTATAAATGAGAGATTATTTTTTTTACTAAGTTATTGTTTTTTTAATTATTATATACATGTATCAGAAGTAAAATTAACTCTGAATAAATGATTATAAATGGGAAATAAGTGAAATTTTTAATGAGTTGTTTTTTTATTGTTATATACATACATCAGTAGTACAATTATCTCCGAACAAGTAATTATAAATGGGAAATTAGCAAAATTATTATTGAGATGTTATTTTTTTTGTTATGTTCATATATCAGTAGTAAAATTAATTCCGAACAAATGATTATAAATGAGAAATTAGCGAAATTTTTAATGAATTGTTGTTTTTTATTGTTATATACATATATCAGTAGCAAAATTAACTATGAACAAATAATTATAAATGGGAAATTAGCGAAATTTTTACTGAGTTGCTATTTTTTATTGTTATATACATATATCAGAAGTAAAATTAACTCTGAACAAATGATTATAAATGGAAAATTAGCAAATTTTTTATTGAGTTGTTATTTCTTTTATTTTTATATACATATATCACTAGTAAAATTAACTCTCATCAAATAATTATAAATGTGATATTAGCGAAATTTTTACTGAATTGTTGTTTTTTTACTGTTATATACATATATCAGTAGTAAAATTAACTATAAAAAATGATTATAAATGAGAAATTAGCAAAATTTTTACCGAGTTGTTGTTGTTGTTATTGTTATACATATATCAGTAGTAAAATTAGCTCTGAACAAATAATTATAAATGAGAAATTAGCGAAATTTTTTATGAATTGTTGTTTTTTTATTGTTAGCTACATATATCAGTAGTAAAACTAACTTTAAACAAATGATTATAAATGGGAAATTAGCGAAATTTTTACGGAGTTCTTGTTTTTTTATTGTTACATACATATATCAGTAGTAAAATCAACTCTGAACAAATGATTATAAATGGGAAATTAACAAAATTTTTAATGAGTTATTATTTCTTTTATTGTTATATACATATATTAGTAGCAAAATTGACCCTGATCAAATAATTATAAATGGGATATTAGCGAAATTTGTATTGAATTGTTGTTTTTTATTGTTATATACATATATCAGTAGTAAAAGTAACTCTGAACAAATGATTATAAATGGAAAATTGGTAAAATTTTTATAAATGGGAAATTAGCAAAAAAATTTATGAGTTGTTTTTTTATTGTTAGCTACATATATCAGTAGTAAAATTAACTCTGAACAAGTGATTATAAATGAGAAATTAGCGAAAATTTTACTGAGTTGTTGTTTTTTTATTGTTATATACATATATCAGTAGTAAAATCAACTCTAAACAAATGATTATAAATGGGAAATTAGAAAAAATTTTAGTGAGTTGTTAATTTTTTTATTGTTATATACATATATCAGTAGTACAATTAACTCTGAACAAATAATTATAAATGGGAAATTAGCGAAATTTTTACTGAGTTGTTTTTTTTGTTACATACATATATCAGTAGTAAAATTAACTCTGAACAAATGATTATAAAAGGGAAATTAGCAAAAAAAAATTGAGTTGTTATTTCTTTTATTGTTATATACATATATCAGTAGTAAAATTAACTCTGATCAAATAATTATAAATGGGATATTAGCGCAATTTTTACTGAATTGTTGTTTTTTTATTGTTATAAACATATATCAGTAGTAAAATTAACTCTAAACAAATGATTATAAATGGGAAATTGGCAAAATTTTTACTGAGTTGTTTTTTTTATTGTTATATACATATGTTAGTTGTAAAATTAGCTCTGAACAAATAATTATAAAATGGAAATTAGCGAAATTTTTT
>JANKOE010000002.1:62529561-62541350 GCA_026284465.1 Erythroxylum citrifolium | reverse complement strand
AAAACAAAAATTAAAAATTCACAATAATTATAAAAGTTGAAGTAAATAAAATAATTAATTAAAAAACTTTGAAAAAAGAAAGGGAAGGAGAAGTGGGAGGGAAGGAGATTTTAAAATTATTTGAAAATTTTACATAAAAAGCCCCCTAACTCTTTAAAATTTTCAATAACGGCTGGTATCCATCAGTAGTATCCGGAACGGCCCGGTATCGACCAATATTTAAACCTGATATAGCTAACCCTTTATTTCGCACTGAATTTAGCCTGGTATCAGTCATTACGAAACGGTATTCAAAATTTTGAGAGAGTGTGCTTTCGAATAACCCACAAGAAATAGAAATAAATAAGTGAACAAATAAATATAATAAAAATAAAAAATAAAGTACTAAAATAATTTAAAAAGTAAATAAATGAATTTTATTTTTGTGAACTTTAAAAATTAACACAATTTACCTATTAAATTAATGTTAGAGGTCATTATCTTTAATATATAAATATAATCAGTCATTTTTTAATTTTTTAATAGCTAATAAATATTTTCTCAGTTCAAAGTGTAAAATCGTTAAAATATTTTTTAAAATGTCTCTATAACTGGAACGTTATTTCCAGTAAATTACAGAGATAAATTTTGAAAATTAATGAAAAAGAAGATAATAATCTTCTTATACGTACCCAATTAAGTAAACAATACAAAACTAGCTTAACGTTGGAACAATTTCAAAATTTGAAATTTAGCTGAGGTTCAACGGTAAGAACAGACAGTTGGAAGACACCGAACATCGATTTTTTCAAAATCTCAAACCATTATCAGAGCCGTTACAGTACATATATTTATATACACGTACACTCATCTTCTCGTAATTTACTGCTCTCATTTCTTCGACAACAGAAAATTAAGAAACCATGAGAGAGTGCATCTCAATCCACATCGGCCAAGCTGGTATTCAAGTTGGTAATGCGTGCTGGGAACTCTACTGCCTCGAACATGGCATTCAGGTCTTGCTCATAATTTAGTTGCTTGTATTGGGCTGTTGACTTTGAGGTGGTTAGGGTGTTAAAATTTCTCTTCTTGTTGATTACAGCCTGATGGGCAAATGCCAGGTGACAAAACGGTCGGCGGCGGAGACGACGCCTTCAACACCTTCTTCAGCGAGACCGGTGCCGGAAAGCACGTCCCTCGAGCTGTGTTTCTGGACTTGGAGCCAACTGTGATCGATGAAGTTAGAACAGGGGCTTACCGTCAGTTGTTTCACCCTGAACAACTCATTAGTGGGAAAGAGGACGCAGCTAACAATTTTGCTAGAGGCCACTATACAAGTAATTTAACAGTCAAAGTTTCAATCTTTCTTGGGTTTTGTAGATTTTTTGTGGTTTTTTAACTAGTTTTAAGGGTGGTGGATTGTTGCAGTTGGGAAGGAGATTGTGGACCTGTGCTTGGATAGGATCAGGAAGCTAGCGGATAACTGCACAGGGCTTCAAGGGTTCTTAGTGTTTCATGCTGTTGGTGGTGGTACTGGTTCAGGTCTTGGATCTTTACTCTTGGAGAGGCTCTCTGTCGATTATGGAAAGAAGTCGAAGCTCGGATTCACTGTTTATCCTTCGCCTCAGGTCTCAACCTCTGTTGTGGAGCCTTATAACAGTGTTTTGTCTACACACTCACTCCTCGAGCACACTGATGTTTCTGTGCTTCTTGACAACGAGGCTATCTACGATATCTGTCGTAGGTCGCTTGACATTGAAAGACCTACTTACACCAATCTCAACAGGCTTGTTTCCCAGGTGCAACTACAGATTCCCAACTCGAGAATTTAGCAAATTGGTTCTTTTGAGCTGTTTAGCTAATGAAAGATTGGATCTTTTTTCTTTTTTTGGCTCTGAACAGGTTATTTCCTCATTGACTGCTTCTCTTCGGTTTGATGGTGCCTTGAATGTGGACGTAACGGAGTTCCAGACCAATTTGGTCCCATACCCTCGTATCCATTTCATGCTTTCTTCATATGCACCTGTCATTTCTGCAGAGAAGGCCTACCATGAGCAACTATCAGTATCTGAGATAACGAACAGTGCATTTGAACCATCTTCAATGATGGCCAAATGTGACCCTCGACATGGGAAGTACATGGCTTGCTGTTTGATGTACAGAGGAGATGTGGTGCCTAAGGATGTGAATGCTGCAGTAGCCACGATCAAGACCAAGAGGACAATCCAATTCGTAGATTGGTGCCCGACAGGATTCAAGTGTGGTATCAATTACCAACCACCAACTGTAGTTCCTGGAGGTGACTTGGCCAAGGTTCAGAGGGCTGTTTGTATGATATCCAACTCGACCAGTGTTGCAGAGGTGTTCTCTAGGATTGATCATAAGTTCGATCTGATGTACGCAAAACGAGCTTTTGTTCATTGGTATGTTGGTGAGGGGATGGAGGAGGGTGAATTCTCAGAAGCTAGGGAGGATTTGGCTGCTCTTGAGAAGGATTACGAGGAAGTTGGGCTTGAGTCTTGTGAAGGTGATGATGAAGAAGGGGATGATTACTAGAGAAAGTCTGTTCTGCCAATGGACTCATTGGTCTGATGGTCTCTGACTCTGTAATAGTAGGACTTGGGTTAGTAGATAGGAGTTGAATTGTTATCGTCCTTTCTTCCTTGAATTGGAAACCTGAATTGTGGAAAATGTTTACGCTGTTCAATGAATGAGACTTTTACCAGAGAACTGGATATGTGACTTTCTTAACAGAAATTTTCTAAGAAACAAGCCATAAAACTAAAAGACTAATAATATGAAATCTCCAAATTTCCATGTACTCATTTTCTTTGATAAAAAAATTGTAGATTGAGGTCAGGTTGCTCTATTCAAAATTGTAGAAAGATCAAAGTTTACTTCAAAGTCAAAAAATTGTGATTTTCTTAACAGAAACTGCTACTAACTGTAATTTTCCAAGAAAACAAACCATAAAACTAAGAAAATATGAAATCTCTGAGCACTCATAAGAAAATATGAAATCTCTGAGCACGTACTCATTTTGGTCTCATTTTTCTTTAGTTTTCTTGTCTAATGACCAAACTTCAAGTCAGACTTTGGGTATTGAGAGAGATGATTTGCTGTGACAAGAGGCGCTAGGGTACGTTAAAAAACCCAAACATTCATGTGATCAAAATGATTGTAAACATTTAAGTATTCATATGTGAAACATGCGCAGAAAAATGAGACCAAATCCTAACACAGTCAAATCATCAGTAATTATCCAGCAAGCACAAAATTCATGCATTTGAACCATATCCTACTCCTCGTCCTCTTCGTCTCCATCTCCACCAGCAGCCTTCTTAGCAGCTGCCCTCATGTTCTTTCTCTTCACCCTACCGGGACGGCCACCTCCGAATGGACTTGTAAGAGAGAAATCAATATGCTTCTGGGACTCAACCCTCACCATGAAGGATGGCACGTTAACAACCTGCCTCCCCACCCTGGTGACATAATAAAAAGATCATAATCAAACAAATTAGACATATGGTGAAACTACTCTTGAAACAGTTTAACTAATCTTCGGACAGAAACGGCCATTTGTTGTATTGTTTCAGATTTCACTGCCATTAACGAAAGGATTCCAACACTTAATTTCACAAAGAGGCCATGCTGTTTCCGAGGCACGAGCAGAATGAACAACGGTAATAATAGTCTCCCTAATGGCTATCTTTTATAATACATCAAATTATAGCTCAACTAGAGTCACATGGATAAAGAATCAACAACAAAAGAGGCAGATCTATCAAATGTTTAAATAAAGCAATCGTTGATACTTTAATTATAAGACAAGAGTATGAAATTGTTTACCTGATATGTTTTTGTCTGATAAGAACACGAGCATGGTGAATGGATTTTGCCATGCCAGACTTGAACACAAGGGTCTGAAGTCGGCGCTCAAGGAAGTTCTCAACAGTCAGGGCCAAGACATAATCGAGCTTGTTTTGGCTCTCATCCAAAAGACCATACTTGTTCATCCTGCGAAGAAGGGCTTCCCCTTCAAAAATACGACGTGGATCTTTCTCATCCAGAGTAAGAAGCATTCTTGCTGCATTACGGATTCAACTCAGAGCATACTGCACTCTCCACAACTCCCTTTTGCATCGGAGACTATATTCTCCAACCAGCTTCAATTCTGAGTCCAAACGCTCCTTCTCATATGGATGACGTGGCTTCTTAAATGTCTTCCCATCTAAAATCCATAGCATCGCAGGTCAAACTAAAATGGACAAAATTTTACTAACAAACTTGAGTAACTTCAGTGTTAAAAGATTGCAGTCTAAGAAAAACAAACTAGCTAGGTAGATGACAATTATAAATTCATCACAGAAACGCTTTCCTCAACAAAAAATCACCAGATAGGTAACAACAATACAAAACGTGAACTAACAAGATATAACATAGCATTATTAACATCTTAAAACAGCCAATCAAGATAACACAGTAGCTCAGTTCAATTTTTTTTATCCACAAGATCCAATCTTTAACGCATTTCACTTTTCTCATCAGTCGTAGTTCAAATTACTGAAACAACTGCAACCCATCAAAATGAGAATTTGAATCCCAAAAACCACGAAATCACAAGAGAAAAACAGCCATAAAAATAACTGGGGAACCAATAGTATGACAACAATTTCTCAAGTGACAGCTTTGGCATCGAATGAAGTCAGCACTGGAATGACAATTTAGTTCTAAACAGCAGAATAAATTTGAAACCAGAACACAAATCCCAACTAGATCTAAGGACCAATCTAAACCGCAAAGATCAAAGCTCAAGATCCACAAGAAATCCAACAGCAGAGTTTCTACCCCAACACAATGATCAAAACAATCATAGGATAGACTCCGAACAGATCATACACCATGATTCGCCACAAACGCAAATACCCTTTTTGAGACAATGTAACAAGTTAGAGAATTAGGAAGAGAGCGTACAATTCCTGTAGAAACTGACATGAACCATGGCTTCGCCAGCTGGTTAGCAGAGGGAAGGCGAATCAGAGAAAAGACAAAGGCGGACACAATCGAAGTTTAAACAGGTGTGTTCGTGACAACTGACATATACCCTTTAAACCCTAGTGGGTTTAGGCCATTCAAAACCTTTTGGGCTATATTGAAATAAAAACACACAATTATATTGTCGGTGTTAAGGCCCATTAGTTCTTCGATGGAATTCAAGATTTACAAAATTGAATTTCTCATTATATAATTTATTATTCTTACATTTTTATTTATAAGTCTTTAATTATATGTAATTATATTATTATTGTTATTATTACTATTTTTATTTTTATTTATTTTATTTGTTTAATATGTATTATTAATTAATTAATTGTATTTTTATTTGCGTTAAATATATTATAATTAATTAATCAATTAATTATGTTATAATTAATAATATTTTAATTAATTAATTATTTATTTAATAAAAAATATTATAACATTATATAGGTGTTAATAAACTAATTAATAATATTTTAATTAATTAATTATTTTTAATAAAAATGTTATAAAATTATATAGGAACTATATAACAAACTCCCATGTCACGCCTATAATTATTAAACCGAGTTTTAAAACTATTTTAAACTAGAGTCAAAACAACAAATAATGCTTGTCCAAAGGGGAGATTGTTGGACAATTTTGTTGTTTCCCATAAAGTTGGATAACTATTAATTGCATTTTTTGGTTTTTAAATAAATTATCGGTTAAGTTATGTAATTTGATCCAGATAAAGATAATAAAGTGACTCAATAAATGATTTAGATTAATGGATCGAAGTCTGGGTAAAAAATGGATTCTAATTAGTGTAAACCTGGTCCACATCGGCTTAATTTGTGATGGTGAAGCTCAATATGGAAGTTATATATAGGTTTCTGCAGTTGCTCATATCAATCGTAAGCATAAGGAATCTCTAACTCATTAGGAGAGCTTACGTATTGAGAAAACTGTAAAAAGACCTAAACTATTTGTCGAGAAACACTTTCCGTTTAAGGTCCTGGAAGATTCGTGATCGTTTGGAGTTCGAAATCGGCATCGGAATTAGAGATAGAATCGAAATCAGGTATTCTACATTATCTTCATTTTTAATCCTTTCATGTTGATCTTGAGTACGTAATAAGGCCTATACTACATACAACATAAACCTCCATGTAAACCTTGCATCTTAGACTTGGTTTGTAATACTAGTTCAGTGGCTGGGAACACGTGAGGTCCTCCTCACCTTAGCTACTTTATATGGTCTTTGGATTTTTAGTTTATGTATTTACTCATTCATTTAATATAATTTACCTTTTTTGAAAAAAACAAGAAATCAACACGCTTGAGATTGGGTTTAAGTAAATGGTAACGGGGGTTGGGTTTCTTGGTTGTTGGATCTTTGAACAAGTCCGGGGCAGGTTCTCCAAAATGATGGCTATGTGGATGCTGAACGGATGGCTCCAATTATTTTAAGAAAAAAGAAAATAAACATTCACCTTTATATTATTTATGGGGATCATAGGCCTGCTGGAAATGTGGAAAGTTATACGATAAATCATTGACTCGGAAATTTTATACTTCTACCTTTTCCTCGATCTTTCATATAAACTTTGGTATATTGGAATTTCATCAGGATTGATAAATGGTGGGTTATGAGATGAAACACTGGCAGGTGGTGGTGCTTCTCATGGTGTCCTTACGGACGCAACATTTTGTGAATGGAGAGCCGACGGTGCCTTGTTATTTCATTTTCGGAGACTCATTGTCCGATAATGGCAACAACAACGACCTTAACACGCTTGCCAAAGCCAATTACTATCCCTACGGGGTTGACCATCCTGGTGGTGCATCAGGCAGGTTTACAAATGGGAAAAATGTACCTGATTTGTTAGGTACTCATTCGCGTCATTTATATGTTTCATGCTTCTGTTCATTTATATGTTGTCCGACTCCATATATGTTTTCTTATTCGTTATTCCTATCTGTTTGCTAAGCGAGTTTCAGGGCAGATCACCCTATGCATCTGTTACTGTTTTTACATATATATTACGGTTATATATATGTTGTTATAATGCATGTATCTTATACGTTAATGTTCTGTGTGAAATGCATGCCTTTGTTGGGTTTATTTTACACGGATCACCCTGGTTTAATATTCGTTATCATATCGATTTGTATCTGATTTACTATCCCATTTTTATTACTAGTAATCTAGAGAGGATATTTAAGGGTACTATCATGTACTTTGTACAAGTGTTGATGTAACCTAGCTAATTTATCAACATAAAATCTGTGCAATTACAGCTGAGAGTCTGGGATTTGAACAGCTTATCCCACCCTTTGCAACAGCTCAGGATAATATGAAAGGTGTAAATTATGCTTCAGGTTCAGCAGGAATTCTCAGAATTACCGGCCATCATTTGGTAAATATTTATTACTACCAATTCCATTTGTCTGTTTCTCTCCATATCATAAGATATAGGTTCCATTTCCTTTTCTCAAAAAGTAGGGATGATTCGATGGAACTTCTTGTTATTGTCAATGGGGTGTCAAGGTTAAATAATGAACATCCCTATCATCTGTGAGGAGTTCCAGGAGATTAGGGATAATTTGATTGGTGATTGTACTTTTGCAGGGTGCATGTATTTCCTTGGGACAGCAGCTTGAAAACCACCAAGTTACCATCTCTAGCATGGTGGAGAAACTAGGGAATGACTCTACTCTCAATCACCTAAATCAGTGCCTCTATACAGTTGGGATGGGCAGTAACGATTACATCAATAACTACTTCGATAAAGAAAATTACAACACAAGTCAAATGTATCAGCTGGATGCATACTCTGAACTTCTTATTCAAGAGTACTCCAAGCAGCTAAGGGTTAGTGCCAACATTTTAAATCTTTTCGTTAATTGACCAAGCATTTTGCTTTTGGTTATTGTTGATGATGGTCCTCCAGGAACTGTACAATCAAGGAGCAAGGAAAATTGCCATAATTGGATTGGGATTAATTGGTTGCATTCCGCGTTTTAGGCCCACAGATGATGGGTTTGGCAACGGTGGTTGTGTGGAAGAGATGAACAAAGGGGCCACATTTTTCAACAACCATCTAAAATCACTTGTTAATGATCTAAATAATGAGCTGAAGGGTGCACAGTTCATATACATAAACTTCTATGCAATGGGACAAGGCGACCCTAGACCTCTTGGTAACATCAAAATCTCATTTTACTTTCAAAGCTTGTATTTCCAGAAGCCTAAAACATAAAAACTTTATTCAGGTTCCACCATGAATTTGATTGTGAACAAATTACTAGGAACCTAAACCTTTTAATGTGGACTTATTTTCAGGATTCAAGGTTCTGTCATCACCGTGCTGTAAATTGAGAGAGGATGGACAATGCAAAGAAGGGGAAGTACCTTGTGAGAATAGGAATGAGTACATTTTCTGGGACTCTTTCCATCCAACAGAGGCTTCCAGTAGAGTGACTGCAGCCAGAGCATACAAAGCTTTTCTCCCGAGCGATACTTATCCAATGGATATCCATCATTTGGTTAAGCTTGATCTGTAGCTCACAAAACCTTCAAGTTAGGCCATGAACTGATCCTATCATATCAAATTTGATGGGAAGGAGACTAATTCAGTAGAACAGTATATAAACATTCGTGTTTAACATATATCAGATTGTATACAAAGTACAAAGTCAGCATATGTCCTCGCACAAAATATTAATCACTCAATTCTCATAAAGTTTTGTCCATTTTAAGTCTTAATTACTAATCTTAATTTAATAAAAACAATTTATAATTTTTTAAAAAAGATTTTATTAACATTAGCAAAGCTATTACATCATTACAATGAAAGTCATACTAAAGCTTGCATATGATCAGTATAGTATTTCCTGAGAGTAAAAATACAAATTCTCAAAAATTCCATCTGAGCTTCATATTTAGAGTGAGTTTGTTTTGTTCATTTCTTGCTAACATGATCTCCCTAATCTAATTTAGAGTGTTGTCAGCTGGTTGATGCTTTCTAGTGTCTTCTCCTTTGTTTAGTCTGATATTTCTTTCTCTCCAAATTGAATAAATTGTTCAAATGAAAGCAATCTTGAAAAGCTCTTCATTTTGTTTGAGATCCTTAGCCTTCTTGATAACTCACACCAGGAATCTATTCTATTCATAAGATTGACAATGCTCCGATAGCAGATGCAACAACCTGCAGCTCCAGATAACTTTGGAGTACTGTATTAAAAAAAAAAAGATGATTTCTGACCTCCTCCACTTCTTTGCATAAGACACATATGGGGTCATATGTACCAAACCATCTATTTTTGATTCTGATCGTGTTCTTAATAACTTGCCAACTGGTCAAAGAAGCTTTAGGGTTTAAGGTATGTCTTCAAAGTAATTCATACCAAGGTATATTTTCCAAGTTAGTTATGTAAATTTTGTGGCAAGAGTCATTATTAAAACACCCCTAGGTATTGGCTAACCATGTGATTCTTTCCTCAATATGCAAATGATGAAGCTAAGGTAAGTATATTGATAAAGAAGAGGAACCTCTAAAATTACAATGCTAATCTCCATGCTATATAAGTGAAGAAACTCTAGCATCTATAGGAATTCTATTCCTTAAATGATGGATGTCATTTCTCAAGAATAATGGACTAAATCATTCCAGTTGTCATAACAGAACTAAATTTTCTACCCATTCCCCAATTTGTGTTTGATCCAAAGGTATAAGAGAGTTCTCAGTTTCAGCATATGGAAGAAGAACCCAAAGTATTCCCTGATACTTTCCAACTACTAGAAATTTTGATTTTTTAGATAGAATTCATTAATCCATTTGATTCCTAAAGCTCCTTTGTCAATTTGTAACCTCCAAGTCCTTTTGTTCAAAAGGAATTTTTGCAAAATAGAAATAGGAATAATTCCTAAGCCCCCGTCATCCTTAGGGCAGATATCTCTTCCCACTTGACCTTTGCCCCTTTTGAATTTTTGCCTTACCAGACCATAGAGAGGCTTTGATATTCCTTTCAATTTCCTTGATGAGTCTCTTGGGAAATATTATGTGAGCACTCTAGTGTACATGTAGATTGTGGAGGACAAAATTGGTTAGAGTTAGCCGAGCTGCAAAAGGTAAAAATCTATTTTTCCAAGCATTGATTCTAGCTTTATAAGATTCAATTAGTGGAATGCAATGAGTGAATTTTGGTTTAGCAGTTGTGATAGAGATGCCAAGATATCTCAAATTAGATTTTTGAATAATGAAGCCTGAACTCCTACTCAATTTTGGTTGATTTCACACATAAGAAAAATGAACATATTACTCTTGTTGTCATTGAATTTCATCAGACCTAAACATATTGCAAATAACCCTAATATACCCAATATTATTTTAGTGGATTGAATGTTAGCACCACATAACAACATTAGATTGCCAACAAAAATTAGGAAGTGATCCTTAGCTCTCTACGTTTATGTTGGTATTGAAATCTACCATGGTAAGAAATGAGCTTAATAAGCATCCTGGATAAGGATTCCAAAACCAGCATGAATAAGTAAGAGGGAAGAGGATCTTCTTTCCTTATTATCTTATGTCTTGTATGGTTGCTATCCCTTTTAGTGAGTACAGATGACAAAACAAAAAAAATCATGTCTTTTTGCGTGTTTAGTTGCTATTCTAAGTTATTTTTGTTCTATTTCCGGATGACAAAAACAAAAATTTTTGTTCCTTCCAAAACCGAAAGACAAAATTTCTTGTCTCCATTTCTGAGATAAAACACATAAGCAACTTCCAGAAATACCCCTCCTCCCATATAAGCAAATTTTTTATTCTTAATTATATTATTAAACTCATCATCATCATCATCATCATCATCGTTATTATTATTACTATTAATTTTATTATACGAAATTAATTATATTATCATCATCATTATCATGACATCATCATCATCATTATTATTAATTATTGTTATACATTTTGTACTTATTATTATTATCATCATCATCATCATCATCATCATGAATATTGTATTTATTATTGTATTTATTTATTTATTATTTATTTATTTATTATTATTATTTTCATTTTATTATTAATTTTATTATACAAAATTAATTATCTTATTATTATTAATTTATTATTAATATTAATATTAATAATAAAAATAAAATTATTATTATTATTATTATAAATTTTGTACTTATTATTATTATTTTATTTTTGTTTTCATTTTATTATTAATTTTATTATACGAAATTAATTATCTTATTATTATTATTATTATCATTATTAATTTATTATTATTATTATTATTATAAATTTTGTATTATTATTATTATTATTATTATTATTATTCGATCTTAATTTTTTATTGTTATTATTATTATTATTTGTTAACTTTTTTACTAATACAAATAATTCGTTTTAAAATAATCAATGAATTACATATTTCCAATCATATTATACTACAGGGGTAATTTAGTCATTGACATTGTTTTTATGTTCTGTCAACTACAACCAAACGCATTTCTGTCCTCGAGATGGAAACATTTTTATTTGTTTTGTCCATCACAACTAAATACCTCATTGTCTCCCACTACAAGAAAATGGATGATTTGCGACCGAAATATACCGACCGAATTGATTACCGTTGGAAATACCGACCGACTTAATCGTTCGGTCGGCGAAGTTGGCTGACCGTTTAGAGATAGCGACCGTCTAGTATTCGGTCGCAAAACTTTAGTGAGTGTTATTTACCGACCGAATATTCGGTCGGTACTGGGG
>JANKOE010000002.1:62389745-62400490 GCA_026284465.1 Erythroxylum citrifolium | reverse complement strand
GTAGAAATTGAAAGATGGAGCAAGGTTCAAAGTGGGTGAATCAAAAACTCATGAAGGAGAAGAAGAGAAGAAGAAGGGGCCACGAAATTAAGAGGAAAACAAGAGATAAATTGAAGACAAAGCAATTTAGGTGATCTTTCAAGTGAATGTCGTGAATGGGATGAGTGGTGAGTGGTAGTGACACTTGTCACTGCCACTTGTCACCTTCCTGTAGTCCCATGTGGATTCATATTAAAAACTAGTCTATTTGTCTCCAATTCTTACTCTAATTGTCTTCCAATTTCAATGACACTTGTCAATAATTCCTAAAGCCATTTATCTAAATTTTCATTGCCATTTGACAATAAATTCTACTACCAATTAACCATTATCTTGCCACTTGGCATTTTTCCTAGTCCATAAATTATCCCAATTTTTAGAAATTTTCCTAAAATTCTCCAAAAATTCTAAATCAACAATTACACTCTCCAAAGTCAATTTCAATACCAATAAACCACAATTCTCGATAACAATCACATCTATTAACAATTATACCCGGAATGTCAATAAATGCATGTACAATTATTTTCATATGCAAAAATCTCACTATTTACATATATGTGTATGACACATTATGCATGAGCATGCAAAAATGCATTTCTAAGCTCTCATTAATTACTCATATTTACTATTCTAACCTTCCCACAGGTAATAACATGTTACATCCAACCTTTTACAATAGAAGTATATAACAAGCTTTTAAAAAGCTCACAGAAAAACAAAATAATAATTTCTTTCTTGACAGAGTTATTTTACTTTATAAAGCACAATAGTAATGATATGATTCTTAAGACTATAGATGCTACTCAAAATATTTTGACAGTCTGAATATATTCGTTATATTTCATAACTGCTATGCTCTTCCTTAAATAGCCAAAATGTTCAATTAGCCGTTGCTTCACTCGCATCTTTAGCCAACTGAATGAATTTAACTCTGAATAATTTCGATGTCATCTTGCCAAAAATCTTCCAGTAATCACGAAACTAATTTATAACTTTTATAACTAGTAGGATCCTTTCGGATAAAGCATTTATAATAAGGTAAGTTCATAAAGAATGTTACAAGAGAAAACGTATTTATTATGATTTTATTTCCTTTTGAGAATAAGACCATTAATTTTACAAGGAAATAAATCCAATTTGAATTTTGGAAAATTATACAATTATCATCAAATCATTAAAAAATAAACCTTAAGCTAACAATCTCCCCCATTTTGATTATGACAAGCAATAATAGATATATTTTTCAAAATTAATTCAAGGAGATAATAAATAATTTTGAAAGATACTTGTGACTCTTATATGTTCAGTCATAATTAGCAGAAACCTGTCTCTTAAAAAAGGAACAAGATGTAATGCAGCTAGGAGAGAAACGCAAGCTGGAGACGCAAACAACACAGAGAGGGGGAATTAAAAACTCATTCATTATCTGATTTATTATTTGATTTCTTTTAATGTTGGTTGTTTTTTTTGGAATTTTAAAGCGAAATTATATTAACGAGAAAAAAACGAAAGTCAAACATTACACTGTACAATCCTACAAAAGGAAAAAGAGAGGTACAACCACATAAACCCTCGCCATTTGGAAGCTCACAACTGCTAAATTCGCCAGCGACATCTCATATCAAAGCTTACACATATATGCTTGCCATGGGCTACCAAAGTCTCTCGCACCAAATTAACAATGTATTCCGCTAACTCATACCGATGACGTTCTTCTTGTTTATACAAACGTCGGTTGCGTTCCTTCCAAAGATTATAAATCACCAAATGAAACGCGACCCTAAACAAAAACCCGTCTATCCGGCCTCGACCAGATTCGTGCATAACTCCTGCCACCACCTCACTCCACTGATAAGAGGAGGGAATTCTCCCTAATAGAGTCATAATCTTATTCCACACCGATTTCGAGTAGACACATTCAAAAAACAAATGATCTCTACTCTCATTAACTAATTTACAAAGAACACAAATAGGATCGAAATTACCAAACCAGCGATCTTTCGTTCGCAACCGGTTCAGCATTGCCAACCACACAAAAAAAGCCGCTTTAGGAGATAGTACCTGCTGCCACACTAATTCCGCCCAAGAAACCACTTCGAACCTGTCCCGACCAATGGCATGTGCAGAATGAGTGGAGAAAATACCTGCAGAATTGGCTGACCAAAGCCACCCATCCGGAGCTTGACCAAGCCGAGCTGCATCCAAAATCGACTCCATCACATGGCCAAACCGACATCTGCTCCACCTCTCCCTATCCCGAACCACCCCTGCCACCGATTCCAGCTTGGGAATCCGGAGCTTGAAACCGACCAGGTCTAGACGCAACCAAAGAGGACTAGAGGTATGCCAGTTATCAAACCAAAAATGCACACTATCCCCATCACCTAATCTGCATTTAATGATTGGATACACCAGATCTCGAGCTAGCAATAAACCTTTAAAAATCCAGGAGAGGTCGGAGCTCACTGGCAGTTGCCAAAAACTCTGCCTCTTAAGCCGATAAATCTGAATCCACTTCACCCACAAAGCTTCCCGATCCACAAATAATCGCCATATGCGCTTCATAAGTAGCACTCTTTGCATCTGAGAAATTGAGATGATACCCAAACCTCCGTGCCGCTTCGGTTTGACAATCTCGCTCCACTTGACTTTAGCACCCGAGCATTTTTCATGATTGCCCGTCCATAAGAAAGTCTTCAAAATCCGCTCTATTTCTTTGATAACTCTCTTCGGAAGGATAATATGCGCAGCCCAATGCACATGCATACTATTCAACACAGCCACAATCAAGCTAATCCTCGCAGCAAAGGATAGAAACCGATTCTGCCAGGCATGAATGCGCTTCTTCAGTTTATCCAACAACGGAAGAAATTCCGAATACTTGGGTTTACCAAATGTAATTGGCACGCCTAAGTATCTGAACGGAAGATTGTGAAGGGGCAGCCCCGCCAACGCACTTAACTGCTCACGATTTGGAACATCACCAGAAATGTAGATACTGCTTTTCTGACAATTCATCCTCATGCCCGACCAGCTGGAAAAGGTGTCAAGCAAGTTGATCATCATTCGAAGCACATGTGAATCAGCTTTGCATAGAAGAATAAGATCATCCGCATACAGAAGGTGAGACAACTGCATTTCCCGACAGAGATGATGGTAACGAAAGAGACCATTACATTGCACCATGGTAGTCATCAACCTAGAAAAGCCCTCCATAGCTAACGTAAAGAGGTAGGGGGATAAAGGATCGCCTTGCCTAAGACCCCTACGAATCCGAATGGGCTGCGTAGGAATCCCATTAATCAGAACACTCAGCGAGGGAGTTTGGATACATTGCATTATCCAATGACAGAACTGGACGGGTAATCCAATCCCCTGCAAGCAGTCTCTCAAGTAGTCCCACCCAATGGTATCATAAGCTTTATAAAGATCGATCTTCAAGGCACAACTCTGAAGCTTCTTACCAGATTGATACTCCCCAAGCAACTCCTGTAATAACAAAATATTGTCGCCAATATTCCTGGAAGGAAGAAAAGCCCCTTGAGCAGGACTAACTACTTCAGCCAACACATCCTTCAAACACCCCGCCAATATAGATGCTATAACCTTGTACACCGTATTGCAGCACGAAATGGGGCGATAGTCCATAATCCGCTCCGGTCTTTCCTTTTTTGGAATCAAGCATACATAAGTATGATTTATTTCCTGAAGCAATGTACCTGAAACAAAGAATTCCAGAACCGCCTCTGTGAATAACTGACCAGTGATGCTCCAAGTATGTTGAAAAAATCCTGCTGAAAAACCATCCGGCCCAGGCGCTTTGGACGCATTCAATCGGAACAATGCCTCCCTAATCTGGGAAGCCGAAACTGGGGCAACAAGACTCTCCAACCTTTGAGGACTAGGAGAAAACTCCAGAACATTTCGCACCCCAAAACCTCCTCTTGACTCAGCCGGACTACCCATCAAATGGACAAAGAAATCCCGCACATGTCTCGCAACAGACTCATGTCCTCTAAAAGAGTTACCTCCTTCATCAGACAAAACGGAAATGGTATTAACATTTCGACGAGCCAAGATGGCTGCATGGAAGAACTTGGAATTGCAGTCCCCATCCTTAATCCAGTTCACCCTGGCTTTCTGTTTCAGAATAGAATCATTTAACTTGAGCGCCTCCTGATACTTATGCAAAGCCTCTGCCTCAAGGACGCGCAACCTTTCATTAGTCGGCGCCCCGTAGCAGTGTTTCTGAATATCCGCCAACTGATCCCCCAGCATCTTGCAATTACCAGACCGAGTCGTACTAAAAACCTTGATAGCTCTCTTGGCCAATTTCAATTTCTGCATCAACTGGAATGCTTTATAACCCCGAATATCAGCTTCCCAAACATGTGCAAGCATCTCCATGAAACCCTCAACCTGTAGTAGCCCGTTAAAAAATCGAAAAGGTGCTCCAACCCTTACTGCATTGTCAGGGTGCCGGATGATAATAGGCGTATGGTCAGAAAGCCCTGGCTCCCCGAATTCCGCTGAATCAAGAGGGAAAGCAACAAGCCACTCCCTATTTACCAAAGCCCGATCAAGTTTTTTCCGAATATACCAGTCCCCTTTTTGTTTATTCTCCCAAGTGAACCATCGCCCCCCACTTCTTAAATCAACCAGCTCAGTTTGGCATAGAAATTGATGAAGTTCTCCGCCCGCACCGCCATGAAAAAACACCCCGCCCTCAACTTCCGACGCAGTAAGACAGCAATTGAAATCGCCAGTAACCATCCAAGGACAATGTAAACCAGACTGAAATTCTCGCAATTCCGACCACAACTCAGCTCTTTGAAAAGTAAAGTTGGATGCGTAAACTAAAGTAACAATAAATGGAGCCTTCCCGGGCACATGACACTTTAAATGCATAAATTGAATCCCCATCTTAAGCACTTGTACCGCCACTCTATCCATATTGAACCAGCAGAAAATCCGTCCATTGTAGTGATAATCAAGATTAGAAATGTGCTTCCACTGCTTCCCCAAAAAATCTAACTTAGTCCTAGCTACCGAAGCTTTAATTTTCGTCTCCAAAAGCCCTACAAAGTAAGGGTGATGATCCGCAACTACCTGCCTGACCATCGACTTCTTCAGGGGGTCGTTCAGCCCCCTCGTATTCCAGATTAGGAAAGTCATATTAGAAAAGGCACTCAGGGGAGATAACCCCTTTGTACTTCTTCTTCTTTTTGCTCTTCTTCTTGACCACAGAACTCTGAACAATCCCAACCTTAGGCTGCGATACCTCTCCAGCTTCTAAAGGGGAACCTGCCTCTAGTGCTGAACTATCACTAGGCGCGACTTCAGCCACCAAGATGGCACCGAGCTTCGGAGGCTCAGCCATTTCAACCTTACCAGCAGCAAGGGGAACATGTTGCTGAACACCACTATCAACCACCACAAGGGATCCCACCCTAGGACAAATGGCCTGAACTCCTTCAGAAACTCCTTCCCCCAATCCAGTCAAATTCTGGCACTCCCCTGCCCCTTGATCAGAAAGAGCAGTTGACTTCTGTGGGCTTCTCTGAACCAGATACTGAGTACCTTCAGCTACATCCCCCTGGCTCGAACTCGAGCCAAACGCATGTGATCCCTCCAGCTGCCCAGTCTGGACGCCTTCCCTCCGGACCTGCTGGGCACCCAGATTCACTAATCCCCTGTCCTCCGACAACACCGCATCCTGCGAGCCTGCCTTAAACTTACGGCCAGTCGCCACCCACTGCTTCGTACCTTGCTGAGGCTTCCACGGATAGGAAACCGAAATGCTATCTCGCACCAGCTCACCCTGCTCACTCAACCGCATGATGGAAAGTGTTTCGGGTAAAACAGCATCCTTCGCCACTTCCACACATATCTTGGCGTACCCAATGCGATTCATGGAAGCTGTCTGCGTATCCATAGCAAGAGGTTTCCCTATTCCACTCGCCAAATGGCTTAATCCTGCCAATGTCCAATATTCCATCGGAACATCATGAAAATGAATCCAGAGGGGCAGCACCTCCACGGAGCCCCTGTCTATGCCAAACCCAGGACGCCATGGCCGAAGGAACAAGGGCTGATCCCCAATATGCCACGGTCCTAATTCCAAAATCTCCCGTAAATCAGTATTCACAGCAAACTTGAAAAGAATCGATCCGTCACCCATCAACATTGCCTTCTCAAACCCTTGTTTTCCCCATTTGGTTTTAGCCCACGCATTCACCAGAGGAAAAGCCAGCCGTTTGGACCAAAAAAAACCGACTAGAGCATGAGACCAAGCACGAGCTCCAGCACGCAACAACTCCACCGGAGGAGAAACAACCCCATCCTTAACCACCTCAGGGTGAAAGGAGAGCTTAACGGGAGAGGGTTGAACGCCGACCTTCTCTCTCCAAGAGCCACCCCGCGAAGTCACCGGCGCTGGGGACTGAACAGCCTTTGGAACGACAAGATCTGGGCAGGACGCCGACTCTCGCACCAAAGGAGGGAAGGAGTCTGGCGATGGGACCGGATCACCCATGGAGGGGAGGGGCAGCCTCTCGGAAGACCAACACCCAGGAAAAGACAGAAAAACTAAGAAGATCGGTGGGCAATCTTGATATTATTAAATTTTCTAATAAAAACTAGCATGTGAATAGATGATAACTCCGTTACTTTTAGTCCTAAATTTAATGTGAAACCAATCTTGAAATTTTCCTTATTGTCTTGCTTGACATGTGCCTTACCATTTTTCCTAATTTTGGACTCATTTACGGATACTTTGTCAAGGCATTTATTATCAATTTGGAAGTGTTCAAATTTTCTTAAAGTAAAAGGCAACCAATTTTAGAGCTTCTGTTATGATATTAATTTATCATATAATATAAGATTTTTAAAGAATATTTTTAAAATAATATTTCAAATTTAATGCTTTTATATAAAAAGGACACTAAATTAATTTAGAATAATTTGATAGTTAATATCACTTTTACACGATTATCCCGACACAATATTAAATTTATTGTTTAAGAAGCACGCTTGATAAAAACTCCCTTTAAAATTGTTATCTCAATTTTTTTATATTTTGTCTTGTTAAACATATGAATAAATATCAAATTATAATTATAATTGTAATAAATCGGATTTCCATTTTTTCCTAGAAAGGAAGGAAAAACCTTTGTGAAAAGGGCTTTAATCATTTATAGTGGTTGAAACTGAATTAAATTTGTAAAAATACCACTTTATAAAAGAAAAAACCAATATATCATATGCATTTTTCTTATAATAGTGATTGAAAAAATATTTAAAGTTTTGACTTAGTAACACAATTTATTAAAATTAATATAAAATATTTTATTTTTAAATATTAATATTAAAATATACTGTAACGGTGTAACCTTTAACGCATGCGCCAAAACGTGATAGTTAGAAAAAGGTGCAGGACTTCCATCTCTAAACTTAAAAAGGCATAATATATAAATTAACTCTTAAAATTTTTATGAAAATTTATATGGATTCTTAACTTTTTAAGTTTATAAATTAATCCATAAATTTAATATTTATTGTTAAGATATAGGTGATTATATCTTATTATTTAATTTTGGACATTATTTGATATGGATCTAATTGTATTTATGTGAGGCTCTTTCATGATATAATTTAATGAATAAGTTATTTTGGGGATAATGACTATCCAAGGTAGCATTTTTTTGAAGATATGACTTGATAATTGTAGCTGGATTATTGGTGTGATTAAACAATAATTCTTGTTTGACGTAGATTAAGATCCAATCTTGGAAAAAATATGGGTGTGCATCACGTGACTATTGGGTATGTGGAATGATTATTGTTGAAAAATACATCATTGAAATAAGTGGAGATGATTGTCATATAGGTTGGGTGTTGATTGAAGTTGTTTGCGCGAACTTGCTTCTAGACTCCATATGTGCACTACTTTGTGATTATCTTGGTTGGGTGTTGATCACTGACGGAGTTATTTCGGAGGCCAGTGGTGCACTGGGCCTCCCAAGATTTAAAAAAATAAATATTTTTTATTTGATATATACTTTGATAACTAAACAAGACCCTATCTTGAAATGTGTCGCGTCGCCACCGTCAATGCGATTTGTGAAAGATTGTATGAAGAGGGGTGTTCCAAAATTTTTCTTCCAAAATTTTTCTTTCATATGGAGGTGATTAGACATTAATCCCACAAGGTTTTGAACAAATTTCAAGGACAGACCAGTACCAATAGCGACATGGAGAGCAGTCATGGGCTTTTCAGTGACATCGACAGTTATTAAATTGGGATCTTCCTTAAAAAAGTTAGAAGTGGTGGTTCAATCACCTTCAATGGCAGCTTTGTACAGTGTCAAGTAGCAATCGACACGAGAAAGTAAGGCAAGGTTGGCATGTCTGACCTTTTTCTTGACTTTTTGTTCTTCTGTCACATCTGCTTTTTATATCGACAAGTTTTATAATATTTATTCCACGATAGGATTTAGGAATGTTTCAGCGAATGCATGTATAACCGTTTGATCAATAATTTAACTAAGTTATTGCGGTAAGGAATGAGTTTTTGAGACTTATGAATAGTAAGGAATATATATATATATAAAAGAAAAGGAGATTCAATTATTTTTTTAGTACATTTGACAACTGCTACCTCTTTTATGGAATTGGTAAATATTGGTTCCAACTAATTTTTTTATTTTGCAGTTATGGAAAAATACTTTAAAAAATTAAGACTGACTGTTCAATCATTATTGTCTGATTTAAATCAGAATGTTAATAAAGCACCTCCAGGATTTAAGGAGGTTATTATTGAAGAACTTGTGAAATCGATGTTTTATTTGGGCCCTCCTATCTTAAATTTTTGGCTCCGTCACTATTTCCAATGCAACATATTGACCTTGTGTTTTAGCATTGTGGTATCAAAGCAGGTCAAATGGCCACCAATAACAGCACAGTAAGCATCACTCAGTCGCAAATCCCTATTTCAAAGGGAAAAATTATCTGTTCTAAAGCATTAAGAAGAAGACCCTGTTCAAACTGCAAGATCTTTGGGAGGTAGTTGAAAGTAGATACCCAAAAATTGATGATGAGGATAAGTTGCGAGAGAATAGAAAGGACTCCAAAGCACTATTTGTTATACAACAAGTAGTAGATGAGAGTATTTTCTCTCGAATTGCAACAACGAATACTACAAAAGTAGTTTGGCATGTATTGAAAACATAATATCAAGGTGATTCAAAGGTACTAGCCATTAAACTTCAAACTCTTAGACATGAATTTGAGAATTTGCAAATGAAACATGGGGAATTTGTGTAAAATTTTCTGTCTAGAGTCTCAACTATTGTTAGTCAAATGATAACTTTTGGTGAGCAATGTCCTGATACTATAGTTGTGGCTATAGTATTAAAGAGTTTAACTCCATAGTTTGATCATGTAGTGACTGCAATAGAGGAATTTAAGGATTTATCTGTTTTGTCATTTAATGAACTAATGGATTCTTTGCAAGCACGTAAGGCAAGAATGAACAGAACAATAGAGCAGGGTTAAGAAAAAAAAATTCCAGTGAAGGGAGAGGCCTTTTTTCAAGCAGAAACATTATCAACATCTGGGTATAGAGGCCGTGGTAGAGGACGATATTAAGGTCGAGGTAGTTGTGGACGAGGACAAAGGCAATCCATCCAATGTTATAATTACAAACGCTTTGTTCATGTGGCAGCAAACTGTTCAGAAAATAAGCAGGCAAACTATGCTAAACAAGGACCAGAATAGGAGGTGGTTAGGTCGGCTGTGCTAGGCCCAGGCCCATCTCTAGACGTCCACGGCCCGTTCGGCCCATCAGGTGTTAGACTCTCATGCAAACACAAAGATCTACGTAAACCTAGCATCCACGGCATATATAAGGTACTATTCTACCATGATTCAGGTACGAGATTACAACCCTAGTTTCTTCTCTATTCTCAACGGCTAAAACCTACACAAAAGACTGACTTGAGCGTCGGAGGGGCCTCCCGGGAATCAACCCCCGGCCCGCCTTTATTGTTTTGCAAGTATTCCACAGCAGAAGTCATACAGAATCATGGATCCAAACGACGACATCCAACCTCAGCAAAATCCGGCTGAACCAAGATGAAAGCAGCGATCAGGAATGGGAACAAAACTTGGTTTTAATATGACAATTGGAATGACCTTATCGCTTCCACAATATAGAGGGAATGGATAACCTCAAACTCCAAATTCCTCTAAAGGCCAAGGTTAATGTTATCATTAAAAGTGGAGCATGCAACTACAGATTTAGGGGATTAAATGTTATTATGAGAATAATGGGCCAAACTATAAACCAAGAATAAAATATTATAGAATGAACATAGGTCCAAGATCTTCGCTAACAAGTCTTGTCTTCACCTACTCCAACACCCTAAACCTTTGGTTGCTTATAAAAAGCTTATCTAGTTCCAGGATAACTCCCTCAAAAACACCTTTTATCTTATGCTCAGCCATCAAATAGAAGCTTAATACATTTTGTAGGCTAAAAGGCATCTCTTTTACTAATATTGAATGCAAACTATGTAAAATAGTTCCTGAAACTTTAAATCATACACTCTTCTCTTAGTCTTACCCAAAATCCTTCTATGTTTATATTCTTAATCTCCATATTATTCATTGCTTGGAAAGCAACTGGACAATTATGATTCTTA
>JANKOE010000002.1:62171073-62182878 GCA_026284465.1 Erythroxylum citrifolium | reverse complement strand
GTGTTTGGATTCCGGACAGGAGGTCCGATGATTTTGATGATTGAGAATTATTAAAGTGCTTTGGGTATATGAATGTGTTTGATTGTGTTTGGATTCCGGATAGGAGGTCCGATGATTGTGTTGATGAATTTGAAATATTGAAGTGTTCTTTGTTTATGGCTTTGATGGTATTTAGACATGTGTGGGATTTTTATGGCAAAAGAGAAATAAGATTTTTGTTTAAATGATGAGATATGAGATATGATTTGTATATGAAGAAATAAATGGATTGAGGAAATGGGAATTGATGAATTTCAATCGGACGTTGAATTGTTTTGAATGAAAAAAAAAATTTATACCAATTTGGATTGGTTTAGATCAGGATTGTCTTATAGTTTTCCAACGCGTTTATTTTGTTTTCTTCGATTCTTTCGCTTTCTTTGTTTCTGAGTCTTTCGATTTCTTTGGCTCCTTAAGAATTCGATTTCCTTTCGTTTCCACACGTTTTTTGATTCCTTTGCTTTTGATCCGATTGGATTTTTTTCGGATTTCGCTCACGTTGACGTTTGCTTTTGATTTCCGTCCGTTTATTCATTTTGCCGTTTGGCCCACTTTCGCTTTGTGACCCGTTCTTTCGTTTTCCGCCACTTTGTTTTTCGATTTTTATTTCTGAGGTTGGGTTCCGGAAACGAGGCCCAACACATCTATTATGCTTTTTCTTTTAATTCTTATTTGTATTATAATTTAAATTTGATACTTTTTTTCTCAGATTACATAATTGAAGAAGATGCTATAGTTGAGTGATTATGTCGTGAATTGTAAAGTTATGTGATGTTCGCTTTAATTATGCAATATTGTTTCAATAATCACAATATTTTAACTATATTTTAACTAAGCTTTTTAGATTATTACATATTCATGGACATGTTGTAATTGTTTTTATAATCTCATCATTTATAATTTATAAACTACTCTCAGTATTTATTAATTTGTATATACGAATTATTGAAGTTGTAATTAAAATCTTATATATGAAGAAATTTAATGATATTTTATTTTTTATATACAATACTTCAAATTTTTAATTATTTTTGTAAATTTTTGTATAATAAACTAAAAATAAAAATATATCGATACATTATATACAATAATATGGAATAAAAATGTAACAAATAATTTATTCCAAAATGGTATAACATTTCGTTAAAATTTATACAAAACGTTGCTAAAAATATTTGGTTACATTTTCAGAAACGTAATTAAAAGCATTTGGCTATGCTTTTGCGAATGTAGCTAAACAATTGGTTACGTTTTTTGAAATGTAACTAAAAATATTTGACTACATTTCTGTAAACGTAAATAAAATCTTTTGAGTACATTTCTAGAAACTTAGTTAACAATTTTTAGCTACAAAAAATAAGCGTAGACAAACCTATTAGCAACGATTCCCCAAAACGTCGTTAATAGTTTTCTGCTACGAAATAAAATTTAGTTAAAAATTATTAGCGGCGATAAGCACAAAACATCACTTATAGTTTTCAGATAGGGAATTTGACGATGTTTTGGGTGACAAAACTAATCGTCACCAATTACTATTAGTAACGATTTTTGTGCCTTTAACTACGATTTTTTTCATAACCAAAGGTTAACTTTGTTGTAGTGTTAAGATTATTAAAGGGTAAAGAGAAACAGATGTTATTTGGTGTCAAGTGTTTGGGCTCAATCTTCTCACTATATTCAAATTTGAGGTAGCGGTAGATGATATCCACGATGTTTGTTGTTTCAGGTTGCCGCTTCATGCAGCTTTGGAAGTAATAGGTTGGGATGAACGCGTTACTCAACTAATTGTCGCTGCTAATAAGATAACTGTACCTAGACTTCCATAAAATGTTGAAGCAAACATAAAAGAAGAGAAAATATTATGTCAAGCAGGGGATTAGCAAACAAGTTTGTGCAACTGTTACAGAATCTGGATGCATGTACTAAAGATACATAGACGAAATTCACTCGCAAACATATTCATAGGTCTTAACTTGTTCTACATAGCTAATGCATAGAGGGGAGAATACCAGGCTCTCCACTCAGGCAAAGCTAACTTTTGCTGCTAAGATTTTATTCTCCTTTTTCTAGCGTACTTGCAACTTTCATTGACGAAACACCAGATAGTTTGCACAAAGAGCTAAATTGAAAGCCATATGGTCCCTTTGAAACATATCAACTGCAGAACACAGAAAAACTATTAGATGTTAATTGTTGAAGACCTTGAAATTAGGTGCCGAACATACCTCACCAGTTAGATTGGTACGCACCTATGAATATTTTCAATAAATATAGAGGCAGACTTGGAAAGAATCACATCTTATTGATTATTTCTGTCACATCAAGAACCACAAAGTGTTCTAAGCTAAAATATATATCCACTTTGACTCGTAAGATGCACAGTTTGTTACTTGTAGTCGTTAGAAGGGATGGGAGCAAGATGAACCAGATGGCTGGTGTTGTGCATTTTATCCCACTGAAATTTATCTTTTTTGATCGCCTAAGATCAAATAAGATTATTCCTACACTAATCATCGTTAGAAGACATGGCCTTATCCTTCAAATGTAATGAAATTATATGCGCTACTTGTGTAAGAATTTATTTAGAATTTACTTCAAGGAATTGATATTATGTTTCAAGGTTTAGAAATTTCAGGCTTGCTTCCATGATCGTCAAGATTATTCATATGCTTGCCAAGCATTGTGCAGAATCTGATCTGCCAACCAATAAGTACGAATACTTGATCAAACAGATACTGGAGAAAGACGTGTGTTCAAATTATGGACAATCTGGGACGCAAATAACAACCTGATCTGCAAACATCTTAGATTTGCGTAAGTTGCTTGATTTGTTTTAACCAAGAACTACTTGGCTAAGCTCACAAGAACTTGTTTTTGAACTTATTTTTGTTAACTGAGTTCTTCTTGGTGATTTTCACGGACATAGTCGGAGCTAAATGATGTCCACAAGAATATGTTTATAGACTTTAACTACTCAACTCATACAAAGATCACAAGAATACTAAGGTAAACGTTGAAATTGGTGCATGATGCTTTGTCATTTAACAGGAAAGAAAAAGAATCTTACTTTAATTGAAGGGCCATCTGGTCCTGGTGCTGATAATGGGTAGTGGGTTGTAATGCGCTCACTTGAAAATAGTTTCGAGAATCAAATGCCTGAGGCTGCAAGATCTCGTAGCCACTCCCTCCTGGCATTAAGTTCATGTTGTTATGCTTTCTTTCTGTTTCAGCAATCTGCATGTTTATGAAAGACTCGTAATTAGTGACAGGTTTTTTATTCCTCCCCTTTTTGAATGAACAGAGAAGCAGACCTTTTGACGGAGAAGCTGATTATTGTTGTGCAAATCAATTTCCTGCGGTGACCATTTTCAGTCAAAAACAGTTAACAATGTCAAATCCAATTATTGATACTCTATCAATCGCATTTCTTCCACATATTACGGAAAAAAATAGAGCAAAAGGAAAGGATTAGGAAAAACAAGTATTGGACGTTGCATGAATGAGAAACCATTAGTGGCTAGTGATTATAAAGTGTGAAGGGTATAAGTTTGCCTTGGTATATTTCAGAAGATCTTGTGCAATTAAAAGAAAGATGAAAGTGTTAGGATTGTGAAAACTGAAAATCAACCCCCCTGAATAGATGAATTTGATAAGTCCAGAGGTCAAGTCTTTTGATTCAGAGTTTCCTAGTGTGATTGGCTTCTCAGGCACATGATAGTTGATTAAGAGTAAAACCATTTTCTACAAGAAACGAGTACCTTCTTCTGCATATACTCAATTTCGGCGAACAAAAGCTCATTCTGTGTAGATTGAGAAAAAAGGAGAAACAAGAAGGAACTTGTCAACAATAATACAATCAATTGCACAAAGTTATGTCAAAAAAACGAGAGGATATTTCATGAAAAGGTTACCTTTTTGGAGCGGATTCTACTAATACCTTTCTCCAATTTTATTTCCAGGTTCTTTAGATCCTTGACATTCAAGGTATCCAGTGACTCGCCAAGATAATGCCTGCAAAGACAAACTTTCATCGATTTGATGTTCCAAACCAGATTTCATGTAAAGAAAAAGACCAACACATCTTATGATTTGCCTGTTTTGGTTCTGCAGACTTCCAATCTGTGAACGCAATTTTGCTGCCTCTTGTTGATAGTACTGCAATACAAATCAATAAACGCAATGACTCGTTGATTTGTACAATAGTGATACTTTTTTCTTATATAATGTAATAGCCTCTCTTCTGCAATTTTGCATGGCCAACATTCAAGATCCACCAATAGCATCCCCATCTTTAAGACATTAGGCATAAAAGTTGTAGATTTTAAAGTGAAATAAACTACAAAAAAGAACGTTTTGAAATAGAGAAGACCTGTGTGGACATAGAAACAATACGTACGTAGGATATGCAACCAGATGGTTAGATGATTGAACGAGTCAACAAATATTGGTCAACCTTGTTCTAGAGATAATCAGTCTTAATGGGAGTTGGAGCTATTATCATTCAACACCCTAAACATTAATTATATGTATTGACCATAAACATGCATGCATCCACCAAAACGTTTTTTTGGATAAACTGTACCTGAGCATTAGCTTCGGAAACGGATCCGGAATTGGAGGAATCTGCACAAGCCTTCTTGTACCTTTCAATAGTTGATTTAACACTGCAAAGACACAACACAATTATCATTTGTTGTCAAAAGAAGGGCATTTACTGCTGGTGAAGTATTCACAATAATGAGATGACACACTTAAGCACACATACACATAGGTTAGAATCATACAGAGTCACAATAATTAACTTGTGCTAGTAACAAAGATCTATACAGATAGTACACACTTATGCACAAATTAACTAGTAATTTGGCGGTTCTACATATATCTTGAATTAGTAAAACTCCCGTATATAAAAATCTCGCTAATATACGGGAATTTAATAAACGCAGTGTCATCTTTAACTAGTAGAGAGACTATTTTTGAATTTATTGAAGTGCTAATCAACAGTTTATTATTCATTTTTCTTTCTTGAAGAAACATTTATGGTGACTATTTTTTAGGAAAATAATGATCAAATATATTAAATAGCATAATATTGACTTACATTGACATGTCTTAGTGCATATTATTGTGATGATTTTATACTTGTGTGGCTGAAATAGTATTTTCGGGAAAATACTTCATAAATTGATTATTTTATATATATTTAACATTTTATAAATTCAATCAACATTTCAATAATTAAGTATCTACCAATTGTCAAAATAAGTGTCGGTTAAAACTGTATACTAATGGACTTCTCCAAACTTCACGCTCGGGATTATCATTGGGTGTTGTTTAAGTTTAAATCACATTTTTCATGTTTTCTCCTTTTTCTAGATCATAGGACAAATTAAGGCATGGACATAAAAGAAGACTAGTTTTGTTTACGGAAAGAAAATTAAGACACACAAAACTTACAATCCGAAAAGCATTTTTTGACAAGCCAATTGACTAAATTTCCTCTTAAACTTTGCTAATTATGTAAACTTCCATTTAAAATAAGTAGAAACATGATCCAGATCTTAGCTTGTTTTTCTTCAACATTAGCTTAAGAGTTATAACATATATGCTACATAACATATATGACACATATCATATGATAAATCTATCTACACATGTTTGGACATAGGACTAACCCTAATGTAAATCATGTATGATGAAAACAAAACAATTTATGAAGATAAGAACAATCTCATGGGAGTTTATGAAGTGAATGTACTGCCTTAACTATTAAGTGATGATGGTTTTATTAGTTTGATGTTAAGATGTACTTGACTGGAAGAAGGATCATACCAAAATGACGTCTATGTACCTATCTTATGAACAATAGATTGTAATTATGAACAATCACATCATGCTCTAATTCAGAGGAATGAAAAGCATATCATGCTCTAATTCTGCCTATAAGTTTCTCTCTTATCGTGAGGTTAACTTGATTAATTCTCAATGCTCTGCTGAAGCCTGAAGGTATTCATGATTTAAAAATATAAAAAAAATCATATATTTTTATCATTTGTTCATATATCCTAAGGTTTAAGATTTTTTATTTTCAACTTTTAAAATATTTCCAAAATATTATGCCTCTCAAGTGAAAGGAACAGAAGTTATCTGCAAAACAGAAAAGATCAATTTGTCATTGTTTATGTGAAAAGCACATCCTATTTGGGTGGCATAGTATTATTACATTAGGTATAGTAAAGAATATTAACATAATTGGATTCGTCTAAAACAGCAGTAGAAGTAGATACACAGGAACATGCTATAGCCTGACTAATGGCAAAAAGTGGAAGAAAATGAAGAAGATAAGCATGAGAAGAATCTCTTACACTAGCACACACTCTCATATATATATATATGTGTGTGTGTGTGTGTAGAACATTAGAAGCATTCTGAATAGCTAAAACAATAGAAAATGAAACAAACGAAAGAAGAACAATCAATAGTCATATATGTAAAGATGGAGGACACGAATGTAACCGATGGCTCCATCAAACAACTGCGGCCAAAATTCTGTGCCCATCATAACCTTAGACCTACGTACATTATAATGAAACCTAGTCGGGTCTCCATTTTTGCCAAGTGAAATCAACCAACTCTCTCAGTTAACTGATCCTATTACGAAACCATGTCGTGGAAAGCAAACTTGCTTGAGTCAGACTGATTTTGAGACTTTAATGTGACAGGAAGATGTGATCAAACAGAAGCCTTTCAATAATTATGAAAAGACCCACTTTTTTTCTCGTATCTGCTGATACCTTAACTTCGTCGAGCAACTGATTGGTTGTCTCTGCCACGATGGCACTATGTCCTATACTATGATTGGTGGAGCTATATCCACGCATAGATTTGACCCACGTGGCACAAACCCATTACTCATTGGATAATCCCCTAAGTCACAGTGTATTATCCACCTCGATTAAGTCCAAACATTTATGAGGACCTCCATATTCTATTTCAGGCTACAGAGCTTTACTGGTAAAGCGATAATATAAAATGAGTTAGTCAGTCCTTTAGCTGTCTGAAACTGAGACTCTGAGTGGATCAGAGCCGTCCAATGGCAGCGGGCTAGACTTCTTTCCCATTGCATGAAATAAAGCCGAAAGGATCAGAACTCTCCCATTGGCTCCCAGTTGTCGTACATTTGTCTCTCTCCGCCAACTTCCCTTTCCCTCTTCAGAAACCTCTCTACTTCTCTCTCCTCTTCCAAAGGAAAGTTGAGATTTTGATCTTGCACCCGCTTCAGAAAACCCAAGAGTGGCATCATCATGTAGCCTTAATTGTTGAGTGAACCATTTATCGTTGGCCCATCTCTCTAATTGTATAGAGAGAGAGAGAGCATAAAGAGAGACTTTAGGTTAAAACGGTAAGATTAAAAGGTTGCAATTTTTCAACCATTCGAAGACCAAAATTAGGTTAAGTTTCAGGAATCATGACATAAACCCTTCTGTCAGTAGTCAAGAACTGAAAAATCGTGTGTGACGTGACCAAAGATTCTGTTCTCAGCCCTAAAACTACACAACAGCGACCTGATCTTTGAACCCTAACCATTTGCTAGTACTCAACAAGGTTTAAACTTTAAAAGAGATTCCAAAAGACTCTACAGATAATCAAACGGGACTCTTGATTGGTTGTGGCCTGTGCAAGGATCTTCTTACTTGATCTACAGGGTTGCCCAAATAAAGTCAAGGACAAGCTTGTAACCTCACATGGTTACTTCCAAACCCTAATTTTGGGTTATGTTTGACCATGAAGAAGGTTTCAACTTTTCCCACGTGGGTACAGAATGAGTCTTTGGAAAATTCTTCTAGATTAGGAAAATAAACCCTAATTTGAAGACATCAAATACCATTATATTTGGTTTGAAGAGGGATTTTAGAAAGTACTCGAAGAGAAACCCTTGTTTAATTAGGGTTTGTTTAGAAACCCTAATTTGATTTCCCTTTGGGGTTTCCTGACCATCTTCCAGTTTTCCTTTTTATGTAACTCCAAAAACATACTCTACCTTTGGTCTCACTGACCTTTAACTGACGTGCTATTAAGGATCCATCAAGAGATTGGTAAGTTTTGGACTAATTGCAAGATCACAGCTTCTGCGATAGGGTCTTTCTCTTTAGCTCAAAGATGACATCTCCAAATACTGTTGTATGCTCGGAGAGAGAGAGAGAGAAGAGAGAGAGATGGAAAGAGGAAGAAGAATATAATAGAAGTTGAAAAGGGAAAGAAGACACCAAATTTAACAATGGAGGATAGAGAGGCTGATCTCACACGTCTGCGTACATTCCAAAACCTATACTTGCATCTCATACTACTATTGATTACTACACACATATTGCTTCCCATATCTTTCTATTATAACCAGATCTGTGTATCTACCAAACCAATGAACCAGATCTGTGTATCAACCAAACCAGGGACTTAAAATTACCTGTTTATCAGAAAAAGGAAATGAATGAAAACTATAAAGCTTGATACAAGGGTAAAAAAGCAAAAGAAAAGAAAGACGAAAAGAATCTTAGTTTGGGAGAAACTCAATCTAAACTGAACACGAAAAATGATTATGTTCTTTACTTCAAATCTTGACAAATTTGTGGTTCTGAAGCCTTTGGAAATGAAAAGGAAGCACGCAGAAAGCCTTTTCATTTCCCTAACCAAAGAATTGACCACCATTCAAAGAAATGACTGATCAATAAACAAAACACAGACAAATAAAAAGGGACAAGCCCTTTAGACAAGAAATTCAGAAGCTGGGGAAGATGCTAAGCGAAGACCTACACAGAGTTGAGGGTTAAAAAGAAGTTAAGGTGAAGAAGAGGTGAGGGTAGTTGCTGTATATACCTATTGTTAGCATACTCATAGAGGCGGCCACGGCTAGAGAAGACTATGAGAGCAACTTCAGCGTCACAAAGAACAGACAATTCATAGGCTTTCTTGAGCAAACCATTGCGCCTTTTGCAGAAGGTAACCTGGCGATTAGTAGTGTTTTCGATCCGCTTGATCTCGATCTTTCCTCTTCCCATTTTTCTCTGTGGTGACGATTCTCGGGATTCACTCTGATGAGCCATAGCTGCACTTAAATGTATACAGCACAAGGAGAGGGTTATAAGAAAGGAAACAAAGTAGCAGTAAAAATGAATATAGAACTTGCATGAGTGAAACTCCTTAAGCACATATTCATTCATATCAGAAAGAAATTTAAGAAAAAAGAAAAAACAAGTTGTTCAGAAGAATCAGAACCATAACTACATGTCCTGAGTTCCTCTATTCCATCTATGGTGGATTTCAGCGATCAGGAAGGTTTCAATCTTGTGTTCATATGGAAAAACAAAAATAAAAGGAGAGTTTTAGAAACCAAATTCTTCTAATGGAATTTCAAATTGGATTTCTTTCACATATCAGAATAGAGAGTTCCCTTGATTCTGAAATGCAAAAGAAAAGATTGATTAAGCCCCCCCAAAAAAGAGAAGCAAAGTAAAAAGCTTTGGGACTATTGTCTCAAATTTTTGGTAAATAATTTACCTTTGGAGATTGGGGAAGAAAGTCGAACAAAAGTTGATGTTGTAAGTGATGATTACGGAGATAATTTATTTGGATGTTGAGTTTCTCTCTTCTTTGGCTTCTTCAAATCTGAGTAGGAGATCAGGTGCTGAAAATGAAAGGAAGGTAGTGGCAAGAGGAGGGTATTTATAAAGTGAAAAACTACCCTTCATCAACTAGCCAGGATTTATCTACAGGGTGACTAAGCAATACTTTCTACTAATTAGTTCACTATTCATGTCTGGTAAGCTAAGCGAAAATATGTTTTTGTCCTTTCACATCTTCTGTTTCTGTGGTTGCCAATTTTCTGATTTAAGCATTTGAAGAAGTGGAGTTTATTGGAGAAGAAGCAAAAGAAGAGGCTAAAGTTGGGAATCAGCCAATAGATACAGAGAGTCCAACAACCATCCATTTTATTTCCCACTCTTTTTATCTTCCATGTGAATGATGGAATAGAGCATTGGGTAGAGAGATGGAGGTATAGGGTGAGGGGGTGGAAAGAGGCTTTATGAAAGTGAATATTAATGGAGATGAATGAGACGTTGGCATTGAGCTCAATTGCACTACAACTCTTATTAGGTTAAAATCGTTCCACAATACCAAGGTGCTTGAAAATAGGACCCACCTTTGTCTCTTTAATTTCAATAATTTCAAGTTCTTAGAATGATCTTGTTCTTTTTTTCCTTGTAAAATAAATTCACAGTAGTACATAGGTTTCACTTTCGATTTAGCAATGAAGTGATGTTGGAGCTATTCTTAAACTAGCATTCTTAAGACCATAGAATTGGGCATAAAGGGGGAAAAACTCTCCGTTCCTGATTTTTCTGTAGCTGGATCCTTTGGAACTACAAAAATCCTTAGTAAAAATGTGATTCCAACTTAACACCTTTTGTGAGGAGTTGCTCTTCATACTTTGTTAACTAATTGCTTTAAGACATTTAAACTTTGACATTTACATTAAACCTAAAAAATTGAAGAGAATTAACTTTTTCTATGCAGCGGTGCTTAAAAATTCAAATATATTAAATTGATGTAGAATGTGAACTATAAAGAAGTGTATTAGGAAGTTTTGTATGACAAGAGGATACCATTCAAGTTTAAAGATAAATTCTATCATTTAGGTATTAGGTTGGTCATGATCTATGGGGCGAAACATGGGCCCATCAAACAGATGCATAATCAAAAGTCTATGGTGGTGAAGATGAAAATGCTCCGTTAGATGTGCAACCTTACTAGAAAAGATAATGTTAGGATTTTAATGGTAAGAGACATGTTAAAGATAACTAATATTAATAGTAAATGAAAAGAGACAAAGCTTAAGTGGTTCGAATATATTAAAAGAAGATACCTTGACGCTCTAGTGAAAAGATACCAAAAAATTGAACTTAAAAACTATAAGAGGAAAAAAAAAAAAAGAAGGTCCAAGAAGAACTAAGGGAGGAGGATGATTAAGAATGATATAACTTTGTTGGAACTTACCAAAAACATGACCCTCAATAAAAAACTATGACGAAGTAGGATATAGACAAAGGATCTAGAGTAGAGAAGTCTTTCTCGCTCTCATAAGTGTTTTTAAAAGTTTTCTTTCAGTCTTGTATAAGTGTTTTTAAAAGTTTTCTTTCAGTCTTGTATCTTGTATTTAGCCTAATATCTAATATGTAGTATTTTTTTCTAAGTTAGATAGCTTAAATACTTCCCAACTTACCTCATATATATATTTTCTTGTTGGATTTGTTTAGTAACTTTTTTCTTTTCTATTTGTGTATTTATTTATTTGTTTTATCTTTTATTTTGATTCCTTACCTTATTTTATATTTATCGTAGTATTTATTTTATTTTATTTTATTTTTATAAATTTATTTATTAAGTACTTTCCTACGTAGCAAAAATATTTTATTGTAATAACTTGTTGGATTTATTTATTAATCTTTTTTCTTTCCTTTTTGTGTCTTTATTTAGTTGTTTTATCTTTTATCTTGAATCTTTACCTTGTTTTATATTTGTTATATTACTTATTTTTATATTTTCATTTATAGAAATTTATTTTTATTTTACTACTATTATTATTATTATTATCTGTTAGGTCTATTTTTTAAATATGTATATGCACACACACACACACACACACACACACACACACACACACACACACACACACACACACAAAAAAACACACACACACACACACACACA
>JANKOE010000002.1:62147887-62170973 GCA_026284465.1 Erythroxylum citrifolium | reverse complement strand
CACACACACACACACACACACACACACACACACACACACACACACACACACACACACACACACACACACACACACACCCATAGTTTTTTTTTGTCATGTGAGTCTATTGAAAATAACTTCTCTATTAGCTAGTGATAAGGTTGCGTACTACAGAACCTCCTCAGACCCTACATTTTAGCAAAATTTTTACTGTGTGATTATTGTTGTTGTGGAATGTAAACTCATTCAATTACTAAGTTTAATTTGTTAGAGTAAGTATGCAAAATTTTTTCCCCTTAATATTTAACCTTGGCTTCCTTAAACTTGTTAAGTACATAGATTTTGCAACTTTGCTTAATTGCTTCCTTAATATTGAACCTATTATAACATTGAATTTGAATTGCTTACAGTAATTTTGATTTGGATTCCTATCATATTTGTTCTTTTAATTTACCTTTGTGAGTTTTGTGATCTAGTAAAATAGGAATAGATAAACATGGCATTACCTTATAATTGATTCTTATGATATTATGGATATATAATCATAACTAAAATTATTATTTACTTTTTCACGTAATATAGAATATAATTTAATTAACATCTAGAATTTTAAAGGTATATTTAATGTGTAAATTTCGAAAGAGCACTAATATTTAGAGATAAGCTTAAAGCATGGTAGTGTCTAGCAAAATAAAAGAGCATGGGAAAATACTCTTGAGAAAATATTAGTATTAAAACCTTAATTAAGATTATGTTATGAAATGAAGACTTTGAGTCTATTTGGAATGCCAAAAATATTTGAAACTGAATATATAATTTTAATTTTATAAAACCAGCACAAAATTTTCCAATTATTTTTATAATTAATATAATATATAAATAATTTATTCTCTAAAAAGTTTTAATTTTTAATTATGATTGTGTTAATAACTGAGATGCAAATTTCATGATTTTGAGTAATATGAAGGTTAAATTTTAAATTATGAATATCATGGCAGTGAATATTTTTCACCATTCAAAATATGTTTTTTTTGGGTAAATCAGAAACTTTATAAAGAATAAAACGTTATGTACAAGCAATAGCTAACAAAGGTAGGCTGAAGACACGCAAAACAAAATGACAGGCATCTAACTGTCCTGCCAACAATTGCATCCTAGTCTGTCAGAACAGAAGGTGATAAGATCAAGCTCAAAACAAAGACCACAAATACCCAGTTATACACCAAGCAAAAACACCAACAACTACTACAGAAATATATCAGCAGATACTCAACATACACTAGCAAACACAGACCAATACCATACAAAACTGTATGCAAGTGCTTAGTTAATGTCCGCAGCAACTATCATATGTAATGGTTTCAGAGCTGAAACCATTGCCTGGAAAAACACCAGGGAATCCGAATTGTATTTGAAACATCGTCGAAGCCCTTGAAAGGGTGCCATCCAAGAGGGCTCATTCGTGTGGAAGTGAGACCACCTAGTTTCACAGGAATCTGCATAGAAAAGTTAGTGCACAATAGATCTAATTACCTCTCAATGTGTGTAGGCTGAGATGCTCCAGAACTTGGAAGATTATCCTGGCTTGTAAGCTCTCTACCTCCATGGCTACATCCCTGAAAGCTCTTGAATTCCTCTCGGACCAAATGTGGTAAACCGTTGTGGAAAGAAGGATAGGAAAAAGGGGGGATAAAGGAGGTGTTTGGTGGAACCAAGAAAGGATAGATGGAAGGCTGGAAGGGTTTGGGATGGGGATTTGGAAACGGGTGAGACAATGGTCCCAAACAGACTTAGAGAAATAATTAATACGAGATAATTTTCTATAATAATAACAATACATAATTAACTGTTTATAATACTTTGAAATTTTGAATTAAAAGTCTTATAATTAGCTTGGCCTATTTCATGCTATCATAAATTAATGAATAAATTAGTTCAATCAATTACTTTAATCAAAGAGAAGAATCAAGGATGTTACTTATTAGAAATACCTATTCAAAATATTAGGAGCATTAAACTTATAAAAGTGATCGAGGTTTTTTTTAGATGGCATCATATATAATGGTTAGTTTAGCTACTATAAATTTGAAGATGTCATTTCTCGTCTTCATCAAGAACCATCACCGTGGCTTCACAGTCCATAGCTCCTCATATGAAAATTTTCTATGGGAACGAAAGGATTTTCGAGATGAAATCCATCAGGTTAACAATATATGATATTAAAGCCAAGTTATACTTTCCAAATATTGGATAAAGTTTATGAGGACTATTGATAACTTTTGTCCTTTTGGTACTTCAATGTGTTGTGAATTGTATATCTTCTTTGAAAGTTACATTGTGATTCATTAAAAAATAAACAATAAAGCATAATCTACTTGTTGGATTTTTTCGTAGTTTGATAATTGTGTGATAAGGTAACTGATCAAAAATTTATATTTATCTTACTTATGCTTAATCAATTTGATAACATCATGAAATTATTTAGAAATTCAATGTTTAAATCATAATTCTGTAAAACAATAAACATAATTTCATGACTATATATATATATTTTTAACTGAATCTGTTATTCCTTTATATTTTTAAGAATATTAAGCATCTATAACTTTTGCCCTGAGTTGCAATTAAAAAGAATAGGTAGATAATATTGGAAAATCGTAACAGGATCTGATTCCGACCGCAGTGAAATAATTAGAAAACTTTTTCGTATTTTGATTTCTGAAAAACCTAAGATCACTTTAATTCTAGAGAAATGATTAACACATAAATCATAATAAAGTATGGATCTTAATTCGTATCTTATTTTGAAGTTCGATCATATTCTTGTCATATCCTTCGAACTATTTCTGAAATTAGCTCATCTCAACTACCATAATCGCACAAGTGGCCGGCCTTTATTAGCATCTATAGAATAGGTTGAAAGAATTCTGCATCTATTACAAAGAGAGTTAAGCAAGAAGTGATAGTTTTATTAGAGCTTAAAGTTATGTTTAGTTAGGTAGTTATTAATGGAGTAGAATGAAATGTAATATTATTCGATCATTTGGGATGAGAGTTTATAATGCAATGAAATGGAATAGGATGGAATGAGAGAGTTCCTATTTCATCCTAAACAGTAAAAATAAATAACCTCCGATTTAGGAGTTTTAGGATGGAATATAAAATGATAAACAACACTTCACTATATTACACTATAAACCTTTATTCTAAACAATATTTCATTATATTGTATTATGAACTTTTCCATCCCTTCCAAATAACAATTTTCTAATATTATATTCATTTATATTCCAGTCGATTATAAACCATTTCTTTCCATTAAAGACCTTACGTCCAACCAAATATAAACTAAGTCTATCTATAATAGATTTTGAACATTTTAGTAATTTGATTGAAGTTAAATTCTAATTTCAATTAAACTTTAATTAGAATTACATATAATTATATTTAAATATCAATATGCCTAAATAAGATCCAATATCTTATGTTAATCCTTATTTATTAAATATCTCATATTTAATCATAAAGTTTCTCAAACTTTACAATTAAGTTCAACTTGATTAAAATATCTTTGTTTTCTGCAACTCGATTATTATGTTAGACCTATTTGATTATGAAATATGTTAGCAATAAGTATAAATTATAACTCTAAATCATATCTAGGATTAGATAAATTAAATTCCTTTAATTTATCTTTATTTCTCTAATTAAATAATTTATATTCATAATCAAGATTGACGCCTAACAATACATCATGATCATCCAAATATTTAGAAATATCAAAATAGTTTTGACTAACCTTTTCGTGCATAATTTTTTAGTATAATTCAATCATTTCATCATGCAATGTTTCGATTAGACATAGAGCATGAAATTAATGTCTACTCTATTTTAAATTTAATCATATTATTAGTTCTTCGTCATTAGCTACTAGTTTAATTAATAACATTTGTATACTATTTACAAAATATTATTTCACCTTGGTTAAGGATTTCTCAAATTAATACTAATCGAGAATAACAAAATATTCTCCCTAATTACTTTAGGGTTATAAATCATATCTTGATTACTCAACTACCTCCATATAGTTCATGCTATATCCAATGAATACCGAATGAGCTATTCACGTTTAAAATAGGTCATAAGTAGTATCAAAGCATAGCAATCCCTATATAAGGTAACTTTGGAGACCTTATGTCAAATGATCACTTATATAATCATCACGATGAGAATTTTCGTAGACATACAAATAATGTTTCAAATAGATTTTGCATATTGGGTCAATTTAGTGAAGTTGTTCTCTAACAAACACTTACGCGTTCGTTTAAGTTATGAAATTGATTACTTCCTTTATAAGGAAAAAACATAACATTTGTTAGTCTTTTTATGTTCTATTAATGTCCAATCTTAATAGAACAATGACTGAGAATAATTTAGAGATAATACATAAATGCAATATGAATCTTATAATTATAATAATTTTATTTACAATGTATAATTATTCCATAGACTTTATCGTTTATATATATATATACATACATACATACAAGTTAATGCTTTTAAATTATTTTATCACTAAATTACAGTAAATCAATTGACTATAGTGCGTAAACCAACAAATAATGCTACCGTGCTTTATTGTAATGCCAAAACCCAATACTCTCTATGAAAGCTTTGTAAGTCTTCATGACAACAAGTGAGGGATGACATCTAGCTACCTACCCTTTTGTTGCAAAATTTATTTTCATCAAAACACCCTTTGTGTATCACACGGGCACATATGTACTTATATCTATAACCATATGATCATGTTGTGGAAAATTTTGCAGAACAAGGTTTAATGGTATAAAGAAGTTGCCTTATGCTTTACTCATAATACATATATCATAATAGCTATTCCTATATATTGATACTCTTAACAGTACCAAATCAAGCTCACTGTTTAGGTTATTTTTTATTCTGAAGTACTATTTCTTTTATTGTTACGTTCCACATATATATCCCTTTCGTCCTTTAGCGGGATCATCTGTCCAAGGCAGTCTTGTAGTTTATTGCCTAACAACGACAATAGTAACAATCATTGTTAACTTATGTTCAATTAAGCACACAGTTACTTGTAATCTCACAAATCAAATTACCCACTTTCCACCACTGTACTTTTGTCAATCAGGTTAAAGTTCCAATTCACAGAAGCATGTTATTTCAGCTTCACATTGTTCTACATATTTGTCCCATGCCATATCGCTCTTGGTAGTGGAAGACATGTCACTTCTGTGTGCCCACAGAGGCATTAGATGTCAAACATTATAATGACAAGTCATTCTTTAGCTTTTTAATTGTATGGCGTCTCCAATTATTTATTGGGGCGACACGATCCATGTTCCCTTGCTGGTACATATATATAAATGCCTTATTTGCCATTGATTCAACGCAAGCTTTCATGGATGGGTTTACTTCTTTGTTGAGTATATGATCGATTAGAAACATAATTATGTATTTATAATGAATAATTAGACCACCATAATCTCAATTGATATACTCGATCTATATATGTTTCCACTCACCTTCGTGTGATAAGCGCACGAACATATTCGTGTTAATATGTTCTCTTTATAAAAACTTAAAGAGGTTTAGAACAAATAGCAGTCCTAAATACTTGAACCAAGAAAAATAAAAGATTCAGAAAAGTAGAACCAAAGAAATATAACAGGTCGATCTGGATGCTATAGTGCAACGGAAGTGACATAATACAATCAATGATATGGTTCTAGGACTCTTGTTTTCAAGTTTCTTTTGGATTAAAATTGTGTGGATGATAATTTTCTCCCTTGGATTTAATTGCATTAACTTTCTAACAACTTTTCCATGCACCCTCGACTCTTTGGCTTCTGTCTAGAAAAGCTTACTTCCAAAATATGACACCATGTGGTACTTATTCTTTCTCTCTCGTCTCAAAACCCTATTTCTGTGGTTTACATCAACAAAATCTTCTCCAAATCTACCACAAGGACCACTTTGAGCTTTGCTGGCAGCTAGTGCCGTATCCTTCTTACCTCACACGATGTGTAAAATGACTGAATGGTCTAAAAGAAAATAGTCAAATCACATATGTTTTGTGCTGTATCCTCTTCCATTTTTGCTTATTTCACAGATGCAGCTAATTAAGAACTCTTATTAGGAATTTCTTGAACTTAAAAATGTTAATTAAGTGTCAAAATCTTTGAATTTCATATCCCTTTTCTGGTTTCACAAGAAATCCATAGACAGCTTTAAAATGCTATCGATATGATAAGTAGCGGTCCCTACTGCTACCACATGACCCCTTCAATTACGGTCTGTTATGGCTAAAACGAGACGCAACTCTAGTTTGCTGCAGTGAAGATGAACACTGCAACAAAATAGCTTAATATAAATTTATTTTATAGTGGTAGGAATTTATATAGACCAAAATGATTGTAAGAATTTAGTATATCTTCTCTTAAATTTTCAAAATATAGAATAATAATTACTTATTAAAAATTAACTTTTTTTTTGATAAATCAGAACTTTATAAAAAAACGTTATGTACAAGCAAGAGATACTATAGGTAATCTCTTAACAAGCAAAAACAAAATGGCATGTATTTAACGGCCCTACCATCAATTGCTCCTACTAAGACCTGCAAGATAGACTTAACTAATATTCTGCCATAACAGAAAGTGACAAGATCAAGCTAAAACCAAGTACCACAAATGCCCAGTTATACACCAAGCAATAAAACACCATCAAATACTGCATTATATCAGCATAAGCCCACAATACACTAGCTAAACCACAGTCCAATCAAGTAGACGAGCACGACATCATCAAAACCTACTAATCTGTATTCAATGCCTCAGTTAACTCCAATAGCAGCTTCCATAGGCAATGGTTTGCTGTGCATAAACCATTGACTATCAAAGCTTCATAAAATCCGAATTGCATTTCGATTGCCGTCGATGCCCTTAAAAATTAACAAATTTTTTAGAACATTCAAACTTCAATAAAAATGTTATGCGTTATATTATTACTAAACATTAATTCATATTAGACAATTTATTATTATTAATTCATATTAGACAATTTATAATTAACTTTGATTCATAACATCAATAGTAGTAAACATATCTTGAATTGTGTTTTAAATACTTGAGATTGTAGAAAATACTTATAATATTTTTTATTATAATATTTTGTAGATAATAATTTTGAAATTAATGACATTATTTGAAAGATAATATTTTTAAGATAATGAGAGGGGAAAATGAAAAATGTTGTTCTAGGTGGAGGAGTGGGTTGACTACACTCATTGTTCCAAATTGAGTTGATATGCACCATATGCTACACCTTAACATTAGGCTTCCATTTCCATGCAGTGTTTCACAAAAATAAACATAGCCGGTGGAAGATCCGAAACAGCTGCTTGGTTATGTCCACCCAGAAGAGGAAGCTAATTAGGTCCTTTCCAGACTCTGCTTGGAGATAGATCCTAAACTAAAACACCAGTAAAAATTAATATAGTCCAGTTGTTGTAGTTCATACCCAAATTAATTAACTTGAAAGAAAATCTAGAGGTGTTTACTGAAAAGGGACCACAAGAAACAAAAAAAGAGAGAGAGAGAGAGAAAGAAGGGGCTTGATTTTCTTAGCTGACCCTTCAAATGATGGTGAAAGGTACGTGACTTCAATGCAAGACGGAATTCAATAAATGCATCATATACAGATGATCAGCATCTAACCAGGTCAATCTTTGGTTATTCCAAGTTTTGCATGACCAAATTCAAGTATGTTACTCGATCACCAAGAATGGACCTTCTGGAGCAGTTTTCACGTAAGTGTATAGGTTTGGTTTGTTTTTCCTTTCCTCTTAACAGGATTTTGTTTCTTTTAAGGTAATAACGAGGGTATAATTTGTTTACCACAAGAGCTTTATGCAAATGATATAAATGGTGTACTCTTCCATTACTTAACCAAACCCTTTGAATACTTAATTTTTAAACTTCAACTATTGAATAGATGTTTTATTCAAAGTTCTATTGAAGTCTTTAAGTAATAAATGTTTAATTTAAATAGAAAGTCCAAACTTACATTTGTTTAGAACCCTTGGAATTTGGACTACGAATGGATAATTCGATCATTGGTTAAGCTTTACTCCTTTAGACCTAATCAGGACAATTAGTCATATACAAGTGATAAATGAAAATAGAATTTAAATTGGATATGGAAATTTTAAAATTTTCAACTAAAAAAATTAATGTATGTTTGCATTGCTTTCATAAATATTTTAGTGATTTTTAACAAAAATATTTTTAGAAAAATTTAATTAATTTATATTATAGTATTGAAACGTCCCCCTCACATTATACATTTTATGTTCAAACCATAATTTGAGAAAAATGTCTTAATTTAAATTATAATAAATTTTGATCGTATCTTTATTTATAACTTCAATCTATAATTTTATTTTATAAATAATAATATCATTTGTTATATTTAATATTATACATATACTGATTATTTATACTAGGGTCTCACATTTCAAGATTTCTTCTCGTTAACTACAGTACTTATTATGAGTATTAAGTACTTGATCTTATTTATAATATTTTGACTAAATATCAATGCTTAAAAGACTGAATTGGTTCGGTCGATTTAATCATAAAAAATTTGAACTGCTTAACTTTCTGGCTCGATTTACCTTAATAACCATTATCATTAAAAATTGATTGATTTATTAATTAATCAGTAAGTTTTTATAAACTAACCAATTTTATAAACCAAAATAAATCAGTTAGTTTTTATTTGACAATTTCCTTCTTTAATTAAACTTCAATCTCTTTAAATAGTCTCATTTTTTTAATCCTATTTTAAGTTCTTCAATTTTGTTTAATCTTTATTGTATACCAATTTTGTAACCTTCTAATACTGATTTAACCTCTAAACTTTAAACTTGTTATCTTATTAGTTTAATTTCTGGTCTAGTTTTTAAAAATTGCTAAATATATTGAAGTTGTGGAGTTCACTTGATTTTATATGCCATCTACATAAAATAAAATGCATTCTTGTGAAGAAATTTGTTATACAAAATAAAATATACATAAATAAGAGTTATATGCATTATAACAAAAAGTATTTTAGGCAACGACATATTTGCAATAGTTTTAAAATGCGTTGCTAAAAATTAATATAGGGCAACAGTTTTTAAAGTATTGTCTTTAATAATATTAAAAGCAATGAAAATATTAATTTGTTGCTACATATAACAAAAGGCAACAAAATTTAAAAAATGTTGCAATAAAGTCGTATATATGCAACACCTGTAGTTGTTGCTATAGTTGCAATCATGTATTTACTAATGTTATATATTTATTTATATAGTTACTTACTAATGTATATTTAAAATATAAAAATTATTTTCTAATGAGTATTTAGAATATTTCTAAGAAAATTAAAATAACCACCAATTTTTATTTGGCAAAATTAAAGCATATGATATAATTCCTCTAAAATACACAAAATACTGCAATATATACACATAAAAATTATTTTATTTAGTTCCTCTCCCTTTTGAAGACAAAACCTATCCTCTTTTTTGAAAAATTAAAATTTGATTGTATTAAATAATAGTGAAGGACATTAAGTTTGCATGGAGTAAGCTTACTCCCCTCCATCAAAAGTGTGACAACATAATGAAAAAACAAAGCAGAAACTCTTAAATGATGTAAGGAACCAAATGGAAAGGTTAGACGATGTCGTATCAAGAGGAAAGTCAAAGAAGCTTTTTCGATTAAGGGGTTATACATCGAATGGTTAATGATATGCCATTAATAGGGTCATTGAAGCTTCATTTTTCTATGTCCTCTCTTCTCTTTGCTTTGGTTCAGCAATCTCTACATCTCATACAGAAAAATGTTTATTGAGCAGTTTAAGGTTGATTCTCCTAATGTGAAGTATTCAGAGGGCAAGATTCAGTTTGTGTACAACTACGAGACCGCCAAGGTTGTTCATGAGAACTTATACCTATGCGCCTAAACTAGGGTATGTAACTAAATCCTCTTATAACCAATTCGTTTTCTCGTGATTATTCTATCTAGGTTTATCTCAAATTTTTGAATTTATGCATTTCTGATAGGGTTGTGCTCGTGGGTTGGGAAGGCAACAATGGGTCAACACTTACCGGTGGTCTTATAGCAAACAAAGAGTGAGTTTGCTTACCTTGTTGTTTGTAACGTGAAATAACGGTATAAAGTTGGGATCTTTGATCAGTGGGGTGATTAACATTTTCTTAACTCGATGGGGGAAGCCCAACGTATGTGTTATACTATTCTTATCCCCAAATACAATGCATCAATGTTTCAGTTTCTAGGATTTATGATTTTCCCACATTTGTGGGCATAACCAGATATGTCTTCTTGATTGTGACTGTATAATGTTTGTGCATTTGTTGGATGGTTATCCCTTTTATTTATTATCATTTCTGTTGCGACTTTGCCATTTGAGCCATCATGGGTTGCTAAGTGCGGTGGCTTTTTGCCTATAGATCTGTTCCTTTCCATTATCTTCAGGTGCAAGAGAAGGAAATTGAGTTTAAGATTATAGTTAGACATAAACTGTTGACTATGGACAAAGACTTGTATTCTTAAAGCAAACTAGGTCATTTGGGCCTCGTCGACTACGCTTTGACCAACAAGAACCCACCCCTCAACATGTTCAAATAAGACCCTCTCTCTCGATAATCCTAGTAAACCTTCATGCCCAGTATTTAGGTTTTGATATCCAAGTAAACTTTTGTTACTTGTTAATGGTGATGATGAATAAAATCAATCAATTTGGTAGGTGATGCTGAATAGAATCAATCAATTTTCAGTAAGTAATTTTTATCAGCATTAAATTGAACTATATCTTCTATTATTCTTTCCTTTCATGTTTATTTCGGCCAGCATCGTGAGGTCATAGTTGACCTAGTGCTTTCAGTTATTGGAAACTTTGTGTAATTCCTTCGAAATGTTGTCACTAAGTACTTTAATGCATCACATATAAATGCATATCTGTCATTTTCTATTTGAACTTGTGAATAACCCTAATGAAATTTCATAGATGGCACTTCTAAAAAACATGACCTATTCTCGTCACTTTTGTTGGTGGTGCCTTAAAAAACTTGAAGAAAGAGGAGTGGTTATACATTTTGTGATTGGTATGCCTTTATCCTTATGTTGAAATTTGTTATTTCTTTTGTTTCTCATCAACTTCCTTGATTTAGATATTTTCCAATAGTGGTGTTTCATATTTGCTTAGCAGTCTTGTTATAACTTTTTGTATTTGAACTTGGCAATGCCAATAGAGGTGACAACTTGGGCTGCAATATTGATGATGAGAATCGCTTGATAAAGGATTTCTTGATTCTTGTAGGTGAAGGGTTTTATGTAATGACATTCCATTAACTTTGCAGATATGCATATATGTTTTAGTTTATATCATGTTATTATGTTATTTCCTAAGGGATGGACCATAGTGGAAAATGTTGTACATCATGAATTGAAGTGTGATAAAATAAACAATTTTGATTTCCTTAATTCTTATGGATGTACATTGTCCTATCATTCCTCATAGCATTCCATTAGTTTTGCAAATCTGCATATGTGTTTTAGTTTATGTCATGTGTAGGTTTGTGGACTTCTGTTGCTTATTTATGTGGATGTAGGGTGAATTCAACATAACACAACATTCCTATTTTGTCATCTCTTATTTCCATTAGTTTGTAGGAAATTTATCTTCAAAACCCCGTTGCTCCTTTGGTTTTTGTTTTACGCATATAATATAAACTATTTATGTTCTATTTGTGAGCTATGAGTTAGGTTCACGTTTTGAATTGTGCTTGGTTTCCTTTTTTGGCTCCATAGTGGTCTAAGGTCTATTTTTTTTCTCAGTTCAGCTTGTTCTTTAATATATTAAGGTTATTGGAATTGTACTTATCAAAAGCATAAAGAAGAAAGGCTATAAGAGATGATTCTTTTTTACTATCTTCTTTGTTTGCTAGGGAAGGCAATGGTATGTAATAACTTAGTTTGATCAGATCTAATTGAGGTTTGATAAGATTGTAGATAACAGTAACATAGTTAGGTAATCTTCTTTTTAAGTTGTTTAATTTCTAGCTCAAGATAACCCATTTTACATGTTAGACCATATGATAGTAACAAAGCTTTACATGCTAGACCATATGATGGTAACAAAGCAGAGGCTGTTTTCTTTCTTGTTTGACGATGGTTCTATTAGGATTGCTAAAATGTTGTTTAATTTCAATTTTTAGGACAAATTTTATATCTTTATTTTCCATCTTTCTTTTTTTAATTCTTATTTCAATGTGTAACTACTTGATGTGAATATTTTGTTAGTGTACAGAATTTGATATCAGTGCTGATTGTATCAATGTTAAGTTTATTGGGTGTAATGTCAACAGAATCTCAAACATGAAGATTAAGGTTTTGCTACCAGTGAATGCTATATTTTTTGGGATGCTCATTACAAGCACGTTTAGTTATGACAATCTTTTTCAATTTGTTAGCACTTTTAGCACAATCCTCACAAAACAAACATTATTAAGTTAATACTACAATTTTAGCTACTAATTAATAATTCTTCTATTTGTCTTACATCACTCCTTGTACTATCAAAGTCTTCACTGTTCAATGTGTTGTGCTTTTGGACATAGTTTGGACTAAGAACTGCCAGTGGGACTGTCACACTTCATTTTGTTTAATTTCTAGTTTAGAAGTTTCTTTTGTGACAATACTAGATGTTATTGCTGGACTGCAACTTATAAATTAGATGTACTTTTCTCTTTGGATGTGTTCCACTACTTAATGGATTGATTTGTCTGCTTCCAACTTCATTTCAAGAGAATGATTTCATTCCAACTTCTAGCCTTCTTATGAGATCTCTAATGATTTCATGTCCTTAATTCAATGCTGTTGTACATTATCTTGTTATCATTTTTTAGATAAAAAGCTTATGTTCATGCTTTTTGAATTTGTTCACAAAAAGAATTGAATTATTATGTTGTTAGTTTTTGGACTATAGTATTTTCTTGATTGAATTAAAGCCATAATAAAATAGTTAGTATTTCATTTTTTAGATATATCAACCTGTTTATGAGCGTAGTAGTTTTACAATTATAATCTACTTGTTTCTTTTTTTTATAGGATGGTGATGATTAGGAGTGGATAAGGAGATACTTCATAAAGAATTTTGAAGTGCCCATACATATTAGTTTTGTTTAGTATTTAGATTTATAAATTCGATAGGATGTAGTTTCACACAAATTATGAATGGTTGTAGTAGCTATAAACTTTCTGAAAAAAATAATAAAAAACGAAATAATAAATCAACACCTAAGCTTTGGTAACGCAGTTCGACACACCTTATCTACATCTGCGAGACCCTTACCTAACTTAATACTTTCATTAACGATAAGGGTTTTTATACAAGGCTTTACTGAGCCGACACCACTCAACCCTTGGCATTTTTCCTCATCCTCACAACATATGAAAGTATTTCACACCCAATAGTATGACCACCTCATACTAACCTCAACAGAGGATTTTAACAACACTATTTAATAATAAATATGATAATTGAACAACTTAAGTGATTAAATCAATAAAGACGTAAATAAAGAAAAACACTTAGATAAAAGCACTCCCTTAAATATGTAGCTTTATTAGCTGAAAGTGTGGGAAGTGGTAGAAAAATATATGTTGTGAACTATTGAGAAGAATCACGATCAGCCCACACATAATAGCATCAAAATAACATCAATCGAACAACGTTTCTTCACCAAAATGTTACCAAAAATACAGATGTAACAACATACGTCTCCTAGATGTTTCTCACTCAAAAGTCAATATTTGCATATCCTTGAAAATCATGCAACACTACAGAAAACACAGTTGTCTAAGATGCATAGAATCGCCAAAAATTAGCTGCCAAAAATAGTACAATACTCCAGAAAATACAGCTGCAAAAATCACGAAAACTTCTAGAATTTTTGCACACCTCCACACCAAAAAGACAACTGCAAAGTCACACACAATAGCCACCAACCTAATACTGGACAGCTACCAAACCAGCTGCAAAAAATCAAACAATCATCCCAAAAATACAGCCCCAAAATCATGTGAACATCACCAAAGAACAGCTGCCAAAATTGCCCTTAATAGTCTTTCAAGAACAGGAAAAAACACAACTAGCTATCAACAATTACGCAGCCCAATTTAGTCACGCAGGAGCAAAGGAAAACATAGCAGCTACAGTCCCACACACCACCAGCCAAATCACGTTAAACACACATTAGAAAAACAGCTGCTTAGAGTTCCAAAAAGAACTACAACTCCGGTAAAAATGCAATACAAAAACCTTCAGCTAAGGGTGAGATGATCAACCAAGGACTTTGCAACAAATGGACTTCTATCTCAACTCAAGCAACTCACAAACATCATCGACAATATACCTTGGATATCCAGCTGCCGTAATCAAATTAAAATTCTAGAAGATCACCATTATCCCACAGTAGGATATACATACTAAATACCATGTTAATTCAGATTTTAAATTTCTCAAACTTGTCTTAAAAGAGCCCCACTTAAACACAACTAAGTCCAATGATCAAATAATGTCCAAAATTAAATATTAAGATATCATAACCTATATCTTAACAATCTCCCCCTTTTTGGTATTATTTGTCGCATATTAAACTCCCCCTAAAAGAGATAATTGGACATGTACCATCGAATTCACAAACCATAAGATAACTCTCCCTTAATCAATCAACAAGATCCAAACATAATCAATTATCCAAAGCAACATGTTCCAACAAAGTTTTCTCCCCCTTAAGACAAAAGATGCCAAAAAGTAATAATAGTCACGTAGATACCTTTAAAATCTACCCCTAAATTGAGTAGTCACCAATTATTAACATTCCAAAACAATCTTATATCTCCCGTTTGGGACAAAACAATGTTAAAACGAAGAATGCCTTCAATACGATCAATCTTAGCGAATAAAGATGCATGAAAATCAATAGTAGGTGCAGCGGAAGAATCATAAGCATGCTAAGATGATAATTTACCACTAGTCAAAAACACTAGCCAACATATCATTAATTCCATCAAAGTCATCCACATACAACTGATTAAATTCATAGACCCCAAAAATGCATTCATCATAATCAAACTTAATCAATCTCCTCCTAACATAAATCATGTGAAAGTATATTGCCTAAACTCATACAACCCACGATGTAGAGAGAAACCAAGATAAAACTTTGAAAAAGCCAAATCATAGTAAACTCGAATCTTCCTATAGTTCTGTAACCAAGCATCAATTTTTTCTCGACATAACTCCATAAAGCAACATTCAGAAGAAAAACTTTCAAATCATCAAGGAGAGCCTCATTCTCACATCAAATGTACTATTTAATAAGGAAAAATTCAAACACACACCAATCACCTGAACCTTATAAAATCCATAAATCAAAAACTCAGAAAGTATAGACATCAACTCCTTTGAACTTGTTTTTTTAATAAACAACATCAATATACTTAAAAAATTTAAAGAACACAGCCTCCGTGCCCCTCGAAGAAATTCAAAATTGGCCTTATTCCTCACCACATTAACTTTGTCATTAGATGTCTGGTTGATTCCTCCCTCATAAGCAACCAATTGGTCTTTTGTTTGAACAGTTTCTTTACCAGCAGCAACTAATTGTGAATTTGGACAATTTCTTATTTTTCCTTCACCACGCCTTTGTGCTTGTATTTGACCATTTCTAACCCAAGTATGTTTTGGTAATGTGGACTACTACTGGAAATTTAATGAAGAATTCCTAGATTTTTTATGTTAACCCCGCTGAAATATTTTTTGTAGCAGCTTATAACAATCCGGCCTTATGTGCTTACCCAACAAAAGTGACATGTAGGTATGAATTTTCGTTTCCTCCTTGAAGTTTCTCCTTGGACAAATATGGTCACACTATTTTTCTCATCATTCGACTTAGAACATTCACCTTTATAGCTAATGCCTTAAAGATCTCCTTTAATCTTACCTATTTCTAGCAACTTTTCTAACTTTTTGGTGCCTCTATTTAACATTTTATCCGTTTTTACTTACTAACCAACTTCGACTCCATTTCATTTAGCTTGGCTATAGTAGATAACAACTTCTTCTCTAGATTTTAAATATTGTTCTTCATCGTAAAGTTTTCCTTCTTCAACTTATCATTCTTCTTACATGTTTGCACCCATTTTGCATACATTAATTCATATGCTTCATAGATATCCTCCTTTCTGTCATCTGAACCATTGTCATCACTATTATAATATGAGGTTAGACTTTGAGCTAATTCATTTGCATTTTTCCCGAAATTTTCTAATTTATCCACGTTTTTATCATCAATTTCTTCCTTCTTAGTTGTTGTTAAGCGAGCAACTGGACTTTTGTTATATAAAGTAACCAATGTAGCACTACTTACAAATTTGTATTCACTACTATACTTACTTTTGGATTCATTCTCACTCTAAGTGCTTGTATAGGACTTCTCTTTTCTATTCTTCAAAGTATTAGCACATTTCACTTGCACATGTCCAAAGCCTTGACATTTATGACATTGAATTTTCTTCACTTTCCTTTCACCTTTTTAAGTGTTAGCTTGTTGTTTGAATTTACTAGTTGATGAGCTCCCATTGTTTGCCTAAAATCAGATATATCCTTCTTCACTTTCTTTAACCACTTGCTAATTTTTTTTTAATAACTTCATATCATCATTCTCATCAGATTCATCTTTGAAGTCATTCACGGCTTTACCAATCTCAACTTGCAATGCCAATTCTTTGTTCTTCTCCTATTTGCCCCTTAACGAATTCATCTCAAAATTGGTAAGAATTCTAGTTACCTTATCCAATGAAAATTCATTGATAGCATGAGCTTCCTCAATTGCTGTAATTTTCGGTATAAACCTCATAGGCAATGATCTCAATGCCTTCTTAACCAGTTTCAGGTTAGAGTACTTCTTCTCGAGTTGATATGCTTAGTTTGCTATGTCACGCAGTCTCTCGTGGAAGTCTCCAATGGTTTCACTCTCATCCATCTTCAGCTTTTCAAATCTCACAGCCAACATCTGAAGTTTTGAGGCTATCACATATTTTGATCCCTTATGTATAGTTTGGAAAGTGTCTCACGCTTCTTTCTACAATTCACAGGCTGATATCATAGCAAAGCAACCTTCATCAATTGCATTGAAGATGACGTTCAGGACTTAAGAATTTTCAAGCGCTCTCTCTTCTTCAACCCTTGTCCACCCAGATGCATCTTTAAGCATTGCTTCTCCCTTTTTATTAGTTATCATTGGATGTATCCAATCATTTAAAACTGGGCTCCATTTTTTTGTTCTTTGTGCTAAAATGAATACTCTCATCCGTGATTTCGACGTAGGATGATTTGAACCATCTAACAACAGTGGCTTGATGATTGATGCCCCTTCTTTTATAGCCATAATTGTGAAACACAGATCTGCACTAACTTGACATATCAAGTTCTGATTTGGTGACCTGCTATAACACCAATTATAAATCCGAAAAGATGTAGTTTCGCACAAATTATGAATAGCCACAATCACTATAAATTTTCTAACAAAAAAGAAAACAAAAATAATCAAAAATGAAATAACAAATAAACACTTAAGATTTAGTAATGTAGTTCGACACATCTTGCCTAAGTCTGTGGGGCCCTCACCTAGCTTAATACTTTCGGTAATGATAATAGTTTTTATACAATACTTTACTAAGCTGACACCACTCTCAACCCTTGACACTAACCCTCGTCCTCATAACTCGTGAAAGTATTTCACACCCAATAGTACGACCGTCTCGTACTAATCTCAACAGAGGATTTTCACAACACTGTTTAATAATAAAGATGATAATTGAACAACTGAAGTGATTAAATCAATAAAGACATAAACAAAGAAAAACACTTGAGATAAAAGCACTTCCTTAAATATGTAGCTTCATCAACTGAAAGTGTGGAAAGTGGTAGAACAATATCTGTTGTGAACTACTGAGAAGAATCATGATCAACCCACGTATCAATCGATCAAACTTGTCATCACCAAAATGTCACAAAAAATACAGCTGCAACAACACACATCTCCTAGACATTTTTCACTCAAAACCAATATTTGGATAGTCTTGAAAATCACGCAACACTATAGAAAATGTAGTTGTCCAAAATGGATAGAATCGCCAAAAATCAGTAGCCAAAGATAACTCAATACTCCTGAAAATACAGTTGTAAAAATCACAAAAACTTTTAGAGTTTTTTCACACCTCCACACTAAAAAGACAGCTGCAAAGTCACACACAATAGCCACCAACCAAACACTAGATAGCCACCAACTAGCTGCAGAAAATCACACAATCAACCAAAAAATAGAGCCCCAAAATCACGTGAACACAACTAAAGAATAGTTGCCAAAATTGCCCTCAATAGTCTTTCAAGAACATGAAAGAACGCAATTGGCTATCAATAATTACGCAGCCTAATTTAGTCATGCAAGAGCAAAGGAAAACATAGCAGCTACACTCCCACACACCATCAACCAAACCATGTTAAACACACATTAGAAAAATAGTTGCTTAGACTTCCTAAAAGAATGACAAATCCAGTGCAGCACAAAAACCTTTAGCCAAGGGTGAGGTGATCAGCCAAGAACTTTGTAACAAATGGACTTCTATCTCAACTCAATCAACTCACAAACATCATCGACAATATTCCTTGGATATCCCGCTGCCATAATCAAGTTAAAATTCCAGAAGATCACCATTATCCCACAATAGGATATACATACTAAATACCATCTTAATTTGGATTTTAACCTTCTCAAACTTGTCTTGAAAAAGTCTTACTTAAGCACAACTAAGTCCAATTATCAAATAATGTCTAAAATTAAATATTAAGATATCATAACCTATATCTTAACAAGATTAATTCATTTATATATCATATGGAATGGCGGATGATATTGTAGATGAATACTTTAGCTAGTGACTTTTGTTTTTGTATTTGAATATGTTAAATGTTGAATTTTTCAAGTCCTTATAAACTATATATTATATATTAATGCAGTTTATTATTCATTTACCTTTGATAATAAGTACATTAATATCTATATATCGCTTTAATGAATATATGGATGTTGTCTACATAATGACAAGATATTGCTTTTACGTTAAATATTACTGGTATTGCTTTTACGTTAAATATTATTAGTAACGAAAGAATAAATTGTTGCTTCTATTGTTGCTAAAAAAATTCACTTTGTTGCCTTATCTATTTAACATTGTTGCCTAAAAAGACTTAAAGTGTTGCAATATCTATTTAAAATTGTTGTTATAGTTTGAAACCATGTGTTGCCTTAGTTAAAACTTAAAGCAACATTTTTTATTTTATTGCCTAATCAAAAAATTCTGTTGCATTATACTTATTACAGCACCACTTCTTGTAACGATACAATTTCTATTGCCTTAATAGAAAGGCAATGATAATTGTACTTATAGCTACGCTTTTATCTGTTGCCTAAAGCACTTTTTACCATAATGGTGTCTTATGAGTAAATTTTGTAGTATATAAAAATTAAGTAAACACAACTATAATTTTTAATGAGCAATTGAATATCCTAGTGAAAATTTCAAGGGATACTTCACTCTTATCAAATTATAAAGATCTTAATTTTTATCGATTATTGAATAGTAAGATGAACTTTAATATAAACGAGAAGAAATTAAATTAAATTCACTACAAAAAAAGTATACAATCTGCAACGTTTTATTAAGAAAACGTCGCAGATTGTATAAATTTTTCGTGACATTTTTGAAACGTCAGGAAAAGTTCAAGTTTTCTGCGACGTTTTATTAAAACATTGCGAATTTGGAGAACTTATTGGGACATTTTATTATTAAAACGTGGCTAAATAAATACCATGACGTTTTTCTGAATAAAACGTCGCGAAAGTGTTGATAAAGAAATTAAAACTCAGTCATTTAACTAACGTTTAGGTATCGTTTTAAACCCAAACATTTTCTTCAATCGTGCCTCCCACACTTTGCCCTCTCAACGTATACACACGACTTCATATCTTCCTCTCAACGTTGCCCTTGCTCCTCTACGCTCGTTGATTCCTAAGGTACATTCCGATGCCCATTGCTCTTTTATCTTCGTGTTTGATTTGCTAAAGCTCAAACTTTCTGTGGTGGGTGGTGGGTGTTGGGTAATGTTCGAAGTATACTGTATAAAATACCCACGAATCTCCTCTCTCTCTCTCTCTCTCTATGTGTGTGTTCTTTGATTTTGTTAAAATTTAAAATGATTCTCTGCTGGGTCTTGTTTGAAATGGATTTTCCAATGGGTTTTAGGTAGCTTCGAACAATATTATCAATTCTTAGTAAAGGCCGTCGGGTTTCTAGTATTGTACCGTCTCCAACATTCAAACTCTCTTTTTCTCTTATCCATATCCCTTCTTTACCGCACTTCATCGGAAGCAATCTAATCTATTAGCTAATTAATTTATGTAGCATAATTTAGTCTGTAGGCACAACGTGTTATCGAAGTTAGATTTGGGATCAAAGAAACTCACTGTCAAGTTGAACTCTAGTTAACAGAAAAGACGAAGGAAATGTCTTCCTCGAATGATAATTTTGATATCAATAGACTACTTTTCTAACTCTTGTGGTTCACTTCTTTGGTTCTAGTTTAGCTAACTAGTTGTCATACCTAGATGCAGTTATTTTTATTAGTTTTAACGAAAAAGAGTGTGAGTTTGAATATATGAGATGTGTCAAGGAATTTGTAACGAATCTATGGGAACTTGCAAGACAAACCATGTATGGAGAGCTTACATTACTTTGGCTCAAGGATGTCATTATGGAGACATTCCAATGCTAGAGGCTATTACAATTTTAGATTTAGACAAAAGGGATAATTAACCAACGCTAAGGCTTTCAAAGTTGATCTTCACATCTCATTCTTGAAGATTTCTTGCTAGATTTTAGGTTTGTGTGTTAGAAAACATGATATTGTGTGCTTGCTTTGCTAGCAATTTAAGCTGATATTAAGATCTAGCTTTATAGACATAATCACAATATATATTGATAATTCAAATCTACAGTGAAAATATTAATCTAGTGTTAAGTTGGTGATAGAGATTTGAATTATAAAGATGAACGAAAGAGTAATAGGATGTGCTTTTCAGGACTCACTTGAGTAATAGAGTTCCACTTTTATTAATATGCATATACAAAACCTTATTCTAATGTTTTCATCTCACTTTTTATATATAGTTAAGGTGTTTTGTTCCTTACAATGTAATATACAACCTAATTCATATAATAATTAGAATTAACTGAATTCGTCACTAAAGTTGCATACATAATAATAAAGCTTACCTGACCTAAAAATGATCGGTTTAATACAAGAAGCTTGTTAACTTGTGAACTTCACTTTGTATACTCTGATATAATTGTACACCACATTTTTATTTGTTCATATTTATACTTGTTTATTATTGCATGCAGTGGCAATATCATTGCTGTTATATTTTGTTATCTGTCTATCCATCAGTAGTGTCTTTCTTGAGATGAAATTATTTAATAATGTTTGTTTCACTGCTCTAACTCATCATCAGTTGGTGTTTTTGCAGAACTAAAGACTGGCCCTCTTAAGGATTGTAGAGGAATTTTTTTGAAGTAATTTGAGTGCTGCCACAGATTTCAACATAGAAGTAGTGGATCTGGTATGACAATTGTGCATTTTATCTTATGCATTTCCAAAGTATTGTACTCTTCTCTTGTATGGCAAAATGCCTTGTTTTGTTGTAGTGTATACTTTTCTTTTTCTTATGGAAGAAATCTGTGAATACTATTAAATGAATTAATATAAAAGTTATTTACGTTTTTGTACTTGATTTTGAGGAGTCCTTAGGATTCTAACCCATGACTTTAGGATACCATCTTTGTCGGACCCCGATTCTGAAGCCCGACGGTCCCGAGAGGTGAGCCCTTGATTGAACCCAAGTTTATCATATAAATTGGCTACATTTTCATGGCTCTTAATGTACTTTTTGACTCTTAACTCGTGATTTTGTGCTTAAATTAGTCCCTTGCGATGAGCTTATGTTTTATGCAATCTGTTAGTAAAATTGTGCAAATTGACATTAATGGCATTATAATTTTTCTAAGGACAATTGATATTGCAAATTGTTATTTTATATTGCAGGAGAAAAAGGAGTCAAAAGTTGATAAATTCAATAATCACCTGCCGCGGCGAATCACTCCACGTCCAGAAAAACATTCGCTGCGGCGAATATATTAATTCAATTCATTCGCTGCGGCGAGTGATCAAATTCATTCGCCGCAGCGAACTACAGCCATTCGCCGCAGCGAATGTCGGTTACCCCGACCCATTTTGTCTCACTGTGCGACCCGGCCCGCGACCCATTCTTTAAATACTGCCAAACTAGGTTACAGAGCGGGCGGATATCGAGAGAAAGAACAGAGAGCCTTCGACTACACAGAGACGAAACACAGAGAGAACGAAAGGAGAGAGCCGAGTAGAGCGTAGAGGGAAAAGAGAGGGCGGCGGTCGTCGCCGCCCAGGGTTCCCTTCGGGGTTCCCTGGGATTTTGTTTTCACTAGTTTTTATCTTCTGTTTTTGCAGGTGTCTTCCGCCGTGAGGAGCTAGGGTTCGCCGTGAGTTGCGGTGTTCCCAGTTGCAATGCGTGGATAGGCGTTCATCCCTTCTCTTGGAGATGCAGTCGCGGCTGGAGTTTACCGAGCCAAAGGGAGTAGCTCAATCTATAGTTAGCTATGATTTAGGAATATGCCTTGGTCGAGGGTTCTTAGATTGTAGTGATGCTATTGATTAAAGCTCGATTAAATGTTGGGATATTTATTGTTTTGTTTGGATTGGTAATTTACATTGTCACGCATTTAACTATATTATTATGAATATGCCTCGGTCGAGGGTTTGTAATTTGTAGTTAGAT
>JANKOE010000002.1:62109466-62143905 GCA_026284465.1 Erythroxylum citrifolium | reverse complement strand
TTATTGATCAACATCAATTCATAAATAATGAACACCAAATCAATGAAAGAAGCCTTTCTTTATTTATACATAACTTTGTACAAAATGCGCTAAAGGAGATTGCCTTTAGGGCACTACTCTAACAATAGCTTGCTATTCATTGCAACATTCATTCGTTGCAACTCACAACCTCTAGTTATACCTCTACATCTTTTTTTTATGTTGACATTGGAACCTGAAAATAAATGAATAATGATAAAAAAATACGCATTAAACATGTAAATATATATTTGAGGATAAGTCTACTTGTAGGTGTTAAAGATTAACAAACCTGGAGACCCCTTTGTACTAGTAGATTCATTGTTGTTTGAGAAAGAATGAGGTTGTTGCTGACTTGCTTCATTGGTGGCTGAGGTTGAATGTTGTTGTTGTCTAGGAATTGATTAATCTAGTTGAAGTTGTAGATCCCTCTATTCAACAATTTTGATACTTGCCATATTCTTTCGTTTGTTACTACCAAGTGCCATTATGTTGGATATCTATAAAGAACAAACATAAATTTTATTAACATTATAATAAATCCAATCATCGTTACAAACATACATTCAATCATCAACAATCCCTATTAACATAACTTTATCATCAACAATTCTCATTAAAATAACTCAAACATCAAAAATACACATTAACATAACTCAAGCATCAACAATACGCATTGACATGATTCAGTCTTTATTAACACAACTAAAACATCAACAATATTCATTAACATAAATGTTACCAACATTACATTTCAAACAATACAAAGAACACTTTTATTACCTTTAATTATAATGATCAAGATCTTAAAAATTATCATCATTAATTCCATTATGATTTGACTCTTCATCGCTATTATATTCAACCAAAGTATCATCATTGTCATATAATTCATTCTTAATAGATTCTTCATCTCTTTCTACGACAAGATTGGCTTGTACTTCATTTGCTTCTAGTATATTAGGATCAACATCTCTCCTATTAAATGATGATATATCTGCATCTTCTACTTATATAATACTACTAATTATGTTAGGTAAACTAGCATAATTCATAGTCTCCATATAATTCCCATAATCCTCTAACATCTTTCCAATCCTATTATCACTGTCATCATTAGTATCATAATCTTCTACATCATTATTGTTACTAACATCAACACTTGTATCAACACTTCTACTATCACTTGCTTTAGAGCGTTCTCCACGATAAATCTATGGAGTATATAATTTATCTATACCTCGAATAAGCAAGTGATTATATACCACATCTTGACTTTGAATGTTCATATTTAAGCAATCTATACATGGACAACCAGGGACGGATACAGTGCCCCCACTGCCCCAAAATTTTTTTAAAAAATTTGCATGTAATTTTTTTTTTAAGTTTTTGCCCCCACAAAATTTTATTTTGAAGCTTTGCCCCCGCTGAAAATTTTGTTTGCCCCACTGAAAAAACTTCCTGGATCCGCCCCTGTGGACAACGAAGATAACATTCTACACCCATTTGATCTTTTACAAATTACATGAAACTCTTAACTCCTTCTAATTATTCAATAGACCATTTCCGATAAGACATCCAAGTTCTGTCTATATAGCTACACAATTAAAAGTAAATTACTAAATTACTAAATGCAGTTTAAGTTCTAAATAACATAATGATAAAAATAAGTTCATTATTATTCTATTCCCTATGATAGATAAAGAAACATGATATTTCCTCAAAATCATTATAAGAATCATATATTCGATGGTTTAACAAATTGACTTAATAACTCTCTTTCTTTTATTAAAACCAATATGTGAGCTTAAGCCTAAAATTGAATATTTTTCCTAAGCTTAATGGTCGATAATTTTTTTTAAATGAATTAATTAAAGGGTTTGGTAAAAAAAGAGGAACTTGATGAGCAAGTATCTACTATTGTATATGAGCTCATTTAAATATAATATATGTTCTTCGTAATAATGTTAGTTCCACTGAAAAATCCTTAATATGGATATTCCTTAAATTTAAATAAATACTTAGCAACAAAAGGGTGAAGGTTGGAATAATCAAATTCTGTACTAAAAGTGAACAACTGAAAAGAAAAACTTAAGTTGTTTATTTTTCAATATAAAATAAAACCTATAACTTTTTAATTTTTTTGGATAAAACTTTATCCATTAGCTCCACCTTAAAATCTTACATAATTAAAATAGCGCTTCTCCAAAATATTAAATCACCGTTACAAGCCTGTTTTGTAAAACTAATTCTATTATAATCTATAATAGAACTTTCATCAAACACGTTATAGGCTATACTCAAACAAGCTTACTAATGCATCTAAGCCTTAATCATCCTATTCTAAATGCATTCACCATCTTCCTAACAAAAAAACACATTCACCATCTTACAAACAACAACATGCATTCACCATCTTCCAAACAACAACACACAAAGCTGAAAAAAAAGAGCAGTAGAAAACAAAACCCAAATACAACAACTAAGATAATGAAAGCAGAACACAAAAACTCAATATACATTGGACGACTTACCTAGATGGATGGACAACTAAAGATGAAGGACAAAAAATGATGAAGTTGGAAGAAACCAGACGCTCTTCATTGCAAAAACATTTTGGGAGAAAATGATGATAAAGAATGAATATGGAGAAGTGCTTCATTTTCGTGTTTAAAATAACATTAAAATGACAACATTTTTTTGTGGAAAAAACAACGTTGTTTTCGTGTTATATTTAAAAACTAGCCAACATTTGGTGACGATTTTAGGAAAATGTCAGATGTAGACAATTGGAGATGAATTCTGAAAAACGTCACCTAAAGGTTAGCCTTTTGGCAAGGATCTCACGGAATCATCACCAATGGGTAGATCATTAGTGACAAATAAAGACAAACATCATCAAAGGGCTGATCTTTGGGCAATGTTTTTCCTTATGTGTCACTAAAATGTGGATAAATCTTTTCATATATGTATGTGTGTGTGTGTGTGACACCACATAAAGTTATCAAATCATATATTTTAAAAGAAATAAATGAAGAGTATAAATATATGTAATATTAATTAATTTTTTGTTTTTAGTTTTATAAATTTTTGAAATGATATTTTTGTTAGCTAAATTTATTTTTAGACTTACAATCTGTTAATAATATTAAATTTGATTATTAAGAATATGATATTAATATTTCATTTTCATTTTCATTTTTTACTATATTGCAATTATTTTTAATTATATTAAAATAAATATAATTATATGTGGTAATTAATATAATGATATATGAATGTATAGATAATAAATGTAATTAGTATAATGATATATGAATGTATAGATAATAGATAAATTTTCTCATATCTTAGTTATCATATTATTCTATTAGGAATAGGGTTTGCAGGCGAATTATAAATAGAGTTTCACCTTTCCTTCTGTTTTGAATTCCATGACAGTAGCTCTATCCATATCTGATGAGGGGCTTGGGGGACCCAACTCTTTTTTTCAGAATAATGGCTTTAGAGGAAAGCACACTTAATTCTACATTCCCTAAATATAGTACATATACAGTTAACATTCTCAACCTTATCATATAAAGTTGTCTTAGTTAACAAATCACAAAATTGACATTGCTAAAATGTTGGAACATTCAAATTAGAAGTCTTCTATTCTTAAAAATGTCAAATCACTTATTAATATGTGGCATGTGCTCTAGGTTTTTTTTTAATTTTTAAGGGTGATTGGCAAACATAGAATGTGCTTGTGTAGGAGATACTTGGCTAGTTAAAAAATTAAGTTCCAATGATTTTTCCTTCTTTTGTGAATATTCTTTTAATTGTATATAAATTCATATAATTTTTCGTTTCCTTATTAAATTGTACACTCTGCTTTTATATTGATTATATGTATGACTTGTTTTTGTTTCTATTGACTTTTCATAATAAAATTGCTAACATAAATTCATCGCAAAATGTCGACGTGGCAGATAGTTTTCGATGGAAAAAATGAGCTCCGATAGGAGGTATCTGGTAGTATTCCTCCTGAAGAACAAATCGATTTACAACAAATATGCTCATCAAAGTTTAATCACTACTTGCCTTTAATGGTTGATTTTCTTCTTCAAGGTTTTTAGTATCATCTGAATTAGCTCTCTTTTTTTATTAGCTATATCTCATTTTCTGTTAGGAAGCTATTAGATGAACGTGTGATTGTATATATTATGTGTTGTGTAAAGCTTCCTTGAATCTTCAAAAGAACGCACATGAAAATGGAGGCGAAGTCAATGTCCTGATGCTCTATACAGGATTAAGGAATTCAGTTATTTTGGAACAATCAATCATTACAAAAACTATGTTTGTTCATTGTGACGATGATGGATTCATTCAATCAGGTATGCAAGTGTTTGAATTTGGGTTCCTTATACTGTTTGCCTTGGCTTTTTAAGTTTTTAGGATTTAATTTTTCAAAGGATTATGAAGAAATTAACTTGATTATTCTATACTATTTGCTCCTTAAGTGAAACGCATGGTATTTACAGTTTATCTAATTCACTAATCTATACTGCATCTGGGAAATCATTCACTGTATCTTATGCTAGTTTAGTTAAAGTCAAGAAGTTGTTGGAAAAGGGTGTCAATAAACCAACTCTTAGGGGAATATCTTTTTCTATTCCAATTGATGCCTTCAAACGTGTAAATCTAGACATAGGAAACTCCTTTACCTTATGTACCGAGTCTCGTGTCACTTGAAATCTAAAAAAATAATTATTTCCTTTTATTTTCGACGGAAAAGACGTGAAACTTTATTTATTGTCTTGTCTGTAAGAATTATCAAACTTCTAATTAAATTTTTGTATTACTTGCCATATATCATTATATTATATCACTTACCATATATCTTTTTTTATTTATTATTTTTTGTAAGAATCATGTATCATTATATTACAAATTTCATATTAAAACTATTTGAAAATTTTGTGACACCATATAAATTTGTCACATCATATAATTTAAAAGAGAAAAATAAAAGAATAAATATATGCAATATTAATTAATTTTGAGTTTATAGTTTCATAAATTATTTAAATGATTTGACATTTTTGTAAGCTAAATTTTTTTTACACTTAGAATCATTGTCAATAGTATTAAATTTGATTTTTCTCAATATAATGTTTGGCTACAAACTGATCAAGTCAAAGTTAGTGAATTCATCGTTATAAATAAGAAAGTTATTTTGTCATTAATCATTTGGTTACGATTTCCAAAAATCATTGCCAAAAGTCAGCCATTCGATTTATGAAATCGTCACCAAAAGTTTACCCTTTAGTGACAACATCAAAGGATAAGCCACTTGCGACAATTTTTAAAATGCATTGCCAAAAACTCACATTTAACTTCAATTTAAAATCGTCATTAAAAAAACATAGTCAAAAGCCATTTTTGTTGCAGTGATTATTGAGTAAATTATATACAAAAGAAGGGATATTATCTTTGACTCCAAATCTTTAGACATTGAGTTATAGATTCTTTATACGCTCATTTTATAATCTTTTTTATATGGAATAACTCAAATTGTAAAATTTCAACATTCTCTTCCTCATAAATGAGCTCAGTTAAGGTTGAGTACCAGAAAGTAGTAAATTCACATATTAAAATCGCTAAATCATTAAATCCTCATTTTTTAATTAATAAAATTATAAATCATCAATTTAATTTGTTATTATCTTTTTAAACTATTAAACCAAACCAAATGCATATATATAGATACTAATTGACAAAAAGGGCACAATATTATAATAATCTTGATGATTTTGAATATTTACTAATTGTATTAATACTACAAAACTTAAAATTAGTACATGCACTACTTACTCTACATGCTCCATTAGAAAAATAGACAATGATATTTTAGGTTATATTTGATAGGGCGGTTAGTAATGAAATTGAATGTAATATAATATTATTCCATCATTTGATATGAGAATTTATAATGAAATTGAATGGAATATGAAAGAAGAAAAAGATTTCACATTAGATCTTTTTCCATCATAAACAGTAAAAATGAGTTACCTCCGATTTAGGGTATAACCTCCTTTTTCTTCTATAGGTTTAGGATAGAATATAAAATAATAAATATGTACTACCTAATATACCTCAATAATTTTTTATAATACCAATTATACCCTCAATCATGTGTTTTATATCTATTAAGATATGTTTTGTTCTATCAAGGATATAATAGTTATTCATTATTATTATACATACATTACATCTATCTTCCAAACAATATTTTATTATATTACATTATGAACTTTTTCATCCCTCCCAAACAACAATTTTCTAATATTATATTCATTTACATTCCATTAAAAACCTTACGTCAAACTAAACATAGTCGTAGGTAATTTATGAAATAAAAAATTTAAGAATTCTCTTCCAAAAAAGAAAAATACTAGAGAAACTTTATGTTGGTGTAAAGATATCTTTATCTATATTTATAATAAATAAAATTTAACATTAGAATAATGTATTCAATACTTTAACCAAAATTTTTGTGAAACAGACTTTTCTTGTTACAAGATTGACATTTGATTAAATTTTTATGTTGTAGTATATGATTCATTTGAATTAAACAGTAAACTATTTATCATCTTAGAAAAAGGAAAAAAATTATGAATACATTTTATTTATTTTTGCTATATTATATTAAAATTTTCTAATTCTTGACAAATTAATTCATAATTGAGTAATATCTAATCATCTGTTAAATGTTTATGTATTAAAATTTGTATATGATTATAATTATAGTTTTTAGTTTTTAAGAAATAAACTTATTAAAAATAATTTAAATAGCCTAAAATGGGAGAGTATATTCGATTGCGAGGAAAACCATAACATGATAATAAGGATAAGTCATACCAAATTTAAATAAACTCATTAACAAATAAAGACTTTATAATGAATATAATATTTTAACTTTTAAGACTTTGAATATGAGCCATGGTTTACATATAGATAGCTCTCACCTTATATCACTTTGGGATGTAAGCTAACTTATTTAAAATTTTCCTTTAAAAAACTTATTTACAAATTCAAATATTCTCTTCCTTAAAAATGAGATTACTTGTATCTAACACAAAAAATTAAACAGCAATTAACTTTTTATTTTTTAATTTAGTGTCAAACTTTTCAAAATTTTCAATTTAGTGATTAACCTTTTAAAACTTGTATAAATCAGGTTTAAAATTTATTTTTATTGATATGAAATCTCTATCAAATGCTACATAGACATCTATCTATTACCCATATAATATTTTGACTCCATTTGTAGGAATTTTTAAAGTTTAGTACTAAATTAAAAATTTTGGAAAATTTGACACTAAATTAAAAATATGTATTAAAACCTTAGACACTTTTAAATTTGTTATCTCCTCAACAATATAGAAATCCATCCTCTTTGACTTAGTTTGCTCTTGGAGTTGAAGTCATATAAACCTTTCTCCAAATTATGAACTATATTAAACATGTATGACTTAGGCTGCTTCGTTCACTTGGCTATGATATTGATTATTGGATTATAATGAAGACTGCGTTAATTCTAAATAAGGAGAAATCAGACTAAATATAAGTACCTCCATATATATTAGAGCTATATATTTTAGATATTGGATAATACATTTTTTTTCCTTGTATATAAAGTTTTCAAACTTTATATTCTTTTTTGATACAAGACAATAAACTTATGAATCAGTACCGATGATGTTACTTTTTGTCTTCTTTTACTAAAATTGTTTACTAATTGTTAAGATATGTGTTATGATATTTTAGGTATTATTTGTAATTAGATACTTTTGGTTATTTGTGGAATTCCATTATGACAAATATTCTATCTTATGTGAGATTCTTTGAAGATGAGGTTTATTTGAGATAAAAATCCTAGTCATAATATGATTTAATTGAAATCAAATCACTATATCTTGATTAAGATAAGGTGCAGATTTTTGTGACTTTTGGACTACTTGACGGCCTATTTCGATAGTTTTTATCTATCTAAGGCAAGTGATTTTTTGGTCATATTATCTACATTGGGCAACTGTATTTTCTGCCTATTTACGTGAATTTTTGGGGCTGTATTGTTGCTATTTTTGGTTTAAAAACGATAAGGACATTGTGAGTTAGCAGTTATAATTTTGGGAGCTCTTGGGTTATCTTTAGCAGATGTAATTTTGGTGATTTAAGCTATCTTTGGTGGGAGATTTTGTGGTGATTAGAGTTATCTATGTGAATTGCATTTCTCTACCTTTGTGTGAATTTTTGGACAAATGAACTATTGTTGTTGTAAGGGAAAAGTGTGCAGAAATTGTATGAGTGTGCAACTACTTTTGTTTGGATGTTTCGGTGGTGAAACATTCAATTTTCGATTGATGATTTCTTGAAGTAGCTGTGTTTTCTTAGTGAGTGGGAAAATTGTAGCATCCCACTCTCGCAAGGCACGTACCCGACATCTTGAGCAATATCCTGGTTGGTGCCCTGCGAGAGTAGCATGCTAACACACTCAGTCAGTAAAACCTCATTACAATTTTTTTCTTTTCTTTTTAAAACAATGCACACTTTTGCAGACAATCAATAATCAAACTGGGCCGTTTTATTCATAAACTTTTTCAATTACATTTAAAATAATTGCACTCAAGATCAATTTCATTTACAAACCTTTCCATTTTGGAAAGTTATTACAAATTAGAACTGATCAATACACATGATACAAAATTTCAGAATACATTCTTTCATACAAAAAAATTAATGAAATAATTATACAGACCTGAACTGATTCTTACCTCTATCTCTTACTCGAATGCAGTGCCTAGACTCTAATTTGATTAACTGGAGGTCTTCTCTAAGCCTGAAAAATATTGCAAAATTTAGGTGAGTTTTGTAAGCTCAGTGAGCGACCATCCTCGATGGCTCACTCAATCACATAACATATATTACATTCAGCAATCATCCAAATGATTTAAATCATGCAAATCATACGCATATGTAGTGCTCATGAGACTCACTTTCAGTTATTACTTTGTTGTGACCGAGTGCCTATAACTGTCCCATATCTATTGTGGATACCGAGCTCATTAATAACTGTCCCTTATCCGTTGGGGATACCAGGCTTATTTTACATTGTCAGCCTTTGGCTCTTAATCACTTTCTGAGCTCTAGGCTCTTTTTCACATTCTGAGCTTTAAGCTCTTTTTAGTGGCTACTCCGGTCACAACTGTCTTTATCATTCATGCATTCATGTAATGAAATGCATCAATCATATATGATCAATTATTCACTTTCACATATCATCGGACCGTAGTCCGACATTCAACATAAAAGTTGAGAATCACTTTTTCTTTTATATGCAGATGTTTAACAATCAAATCATGTATCACTTATTTCATCAAATTCACATACAAGTAGCACTTCGATATCTTCACATTTAGCAAACTCCTCGGACATTCAAGTCTAGAATCAGTGCAATCACACTACATTCATAATCATGCAATATGTAATACAAACAAAACAATCAATAAAGTAAGATCATCTAGGTATACTCACAATATGCTCCAGATTAGCATTAGCTTCCATAATCTGGAAACGTTTATATGCAAACGTGTATCCCGCACATCAACATTATGCAATACACACGTTGCACACATATTAATAACTTTACACAATTATAAGCATTTATTTATGCACAAATGTGTATATGGACTATGTACAATGCTTGCTCAATGACAATCCTGGGTATATTATCAAATTTCACATCTTATCCCAATTCTCATTTTATAACTCGATTCCTTGTCATTTCATTATTAGCATTCTTTGCTCTTATTATCATATTCTCATTCACTTTAACTTGATAGACTTCACTCCTCTTCTTTGAATCACAATCTCAATCATGTGAATATCTTTATTTCAAAACAAACTCATAACTTTGGTACTTTGATATCAACAATTCATTCACTAATGTTATTCTAACATTATAAGGTCAAACAATGCCCAAATTCTCTTTTCTTTATATAACATCTCCAAAATCCTAGATCTTCTGGTCTATTTTCTATGAACATTATGATAGGGAAAATGGAGAAATTTGGCAACACTTCCTTTTAGAAAGTTGTTCTACTATCTCTTAAGTTTCTAATGACACTAAGATCATTCAATTTGGCTCAGAAATTTGAAAGTTATATCACAAACATCTTCAGACTGGTCATTTACTAGAATAGTAACCTATACTCAACTTCCATCTAGAAATTGAAATTCTTAGCGACTAAATTAAAACTATATTTCTTCAGGCAATTTGTAGCCCTATCTCTCTGGTTTACTCCAAATCAAAAATCATTCCATTTGGATAACTACAGAGCAAGATATGGTCAAAATACTTAAGCATGTTTAAAGTGCGTAGGAAGTTCGCCGTGGTGAAGCCAGAAGTTGGCCGCGATGAACTTCTCCCGAGAGGAATTTTCACACAAATTTCACAAGTTCGCCGCGGTGAACTTCTCTTGAGAGGAAACCTAGCCAAAACCTGCAAGTTCGTCGTGGTTAACTTTCACAAGCGCATACCCAATTTTTCAACTTCATGTTAGATTTTAAGACTCTTCGATACAGAATTTAAATTTGATATCTTCATGAAAAATGTAGCCATATGTCTCCAGCTTAATCCAAATTAAGAATTATCTTATTTAGAGAACTAGAGAAAAAGATATATATGTTCATTTCTTCACCAACATTATAGCATATACAAAACTCCTTGTCATGATCATTTAACTTCTAAAACATCTCTATAACTCATTACTCATCAATAAAAGCAAGAATTTTACATACTCTTCGTCATTCACAACACATACATACACAAAAGACCATTTCATGCCATTAACCTCTAACTATCATCATAAATGCTTCATTCAACCAAACCAATGATATTTAACAACTACTTACTTGATTTAGCTTCCAATTCTTCACACTCTTCAAGAATATAAAAAATCCCTAGCTTCACCTACAACCCACAGTCATCTTCTTTCAAAGGTGATAGGAATGGGTTTTTGGTGAGAATGAAAGAGTGAGCAAGGTGAAAGAGAAGCAAGTAAAAGGTGAGAGAGCAAAGTTTAGTGTTGGTGGAGGTTGGCAACCAAAATGACATGAAGAAGAAGAGAACCCACGAAGAAGAAGAAGGAGAAGAAAGCCACGAAAAAAAATGAAGAAAGAGAGCAAAATGCAAGACCATTTAATGGTCTTTCAATTAAATGAAGAATAGTGACTTTATGCTTGGGCACTTGTCCAATTTCCATGAATTTCAACTAGCTCTATTATTATTTAATCAGTCCAATCAACTACAATTGTCTCTCAATTTTCAATGACACTTGTTATAAATTCATAAGTCATTTATTAAATTTTACATTGCTAATTAACGGTAAATTCTACAACCATTTATCAATTGTCTTGCCATTTGGCATTTTTTCTATTCCAAAAATATCCAAAATTTCCAAGATTTTTCTAAATTTCATCAAAAATTTTAAATTAGTAAATTAAATGTACACCCTAAATCAATTTTCAACACAACTAAACCACAATTCTCAATAAAATCACATATCAAAAATCATATTCACGTTCAAACAATCAATTATACCCGAAAATTATCAATGAATACATGTGCAGTCATTTTAATGCGTGCAAAAATTCAAATTCACAGGTGTGTATGCTAGCATTATACATGAGCATGAAAATGCATTTTTCAAATCTCTCATTGCTATTTTCTCAATTACACAAATCTAGGGTTCTACCCCCTTAGTATGAGAACGGGATGTTACAAAAATATTACACGATCTATCCATTATCTTGGGCAGCTGCATTTTCCTAACTGTTGCGTGAAGTTTCTAGGTTGTTCAGATATTGTTTTTTGTATGAAAAATGTTCAATATTGGCATTCTGCTGTAGCTGTATTACTGGTAATATTTCGGTGATGAAATGTTCATTTATTTGAGGTGTTTTATTGCTACCGTGCGTAGAATATCTCAATGACATTATCGGAGGCTCACAATAGATTTCTTGATGAACAACTTCCCGATTTTTTGTTGAAGAAACGATATTTTTAGGAGAGTTATTTTTTCTTATCTCAAGCGTCTTTGTTTATGACCTTTATTATTTCAAACACAGTTGTTTTATTTTCTTCTTTTTATTATCGAACATTGTTGAGAAAATCTTTTGTTAAGGTTAACACAAGCTGGTCGTGTTATTGGGTATGATTTACTTTCACAGATTGTGAGGACGAGGGATAGCGTCAAGGGTAGGGTGTGTCGGCTCTGTAATGCCTTGAGTAAAACTATTGTTGTTATTTAGTGAAAGTGATTAAGCTGGGTGATGACCCCGCAAACGTTGACAAGATGTGCCGAACTGCGTTACCAAATATCGAGTGTTAATGTATTTATTTTGTATTTAATTTTTCTATTTTTGTTTGTGCTAAAAAAATTATAATTGCTGATACAGTTGCTTTAAATCAAGCAACCACAAATATAGTTTAAAGTAACTACGGCTCAACTAAAATTTTTGCGAAACCACATTCTTTGGAATTTTCACTAACTTTTACCCATATTTATTTGTAAATAGTAATCTCATGCAAATCCATGTAAAAACTATGATCAAACTTCTTTACAACAAGAGTAAATGAAAATTTACATACAAAAATATATAATCATTGTTTGTTTTCAATGTTTTAATAAGTTTTAAGTTGATTATACATTAATAATAGACTAATTATAACATTCTCAATTAACTCTTTCCTTATACTAAACCGTTTAGAATTTAAATTCAATGTTATATAAAATTTAAAATATTTAACAAAAATTATAATAGAAACTTAATTCTTTTTACACTATTTTTATCACCAAAAATTATTATTATCAATCATGCTTAAACAAATTATTAAATAAAGATATAATTTGTTATTTTCTGATGTTTTAATATTATATTAAAAAAAGAAACAATAGAAAACATGATAATAAAAAGTAGAGGAACTTACCTCTGAATGATGTTTATCGTCTTCTTTTAATGAAGATTGAAATATGAATTTGGAGCTGCCATAAAAGAAAAGCAATGTCATGCCTCGAATTTTTATTTAGTTTTCTTAAGTGCTATTTAGTTCTTCAATTTATATTTTTTATATATAGTGTGTTTTTTCCTATTATCTATTGAAATTTAAAGTATTTCACATTTTGGTGCTTAAAAGAGGAGTTTTAAATTTATGCTAAAATTAGTTTAATAAAGATATATTTTATGAATAATTTATAGGAATTGGAAGATAAATTTGGTTATAATTTACTTATAATTTAATACGAAATTTTACTTATAATTTAAGGGCTTATTATATTTTTATTAATTAGTATTTAAAATTTAAATTTAAAATATAATCTAATATACAGATAATAAAGTAGTATAATAAAAATATAATTGAGTTAAAATTTAATAAAAAATAATACTTTATTATTATGAGTTTAATTTTTATTGAACTTGTAGTAAGAAAATTCACTAGTGTTATTATAAATAATTGTTTAATTTTTTTGCATTTACTTAAATAAGTTTGATAATATTCAGTTGTTCAGAATCTATATTTTAACAAAAATTTTACTGAGTTGTTGTGGTTATTTAGATATTCAATTGTCTCTGACCCTTTAAAAATATGTACATTAATTAAAATTTTGTAAAAAAAATCCTGAATACTTAATTTCAAATTCCCTTTATTAAAGACAATAAAAAGTTATAATATATTGTTCAAAAATCAACAAAATCTTAAACCATTTATTCAAACAAAAATAAATAAAATTCATTAAAATTAGGTACCTAATTAAGTTTTTCGTCAAAAAAAAAAGTACCTAATTAAGTTTTGGATGTGCCAATTCAAGAATGGATAATTAATATAAGCAAAGGCATAAGAAGTATATGAACAAGCTGCACAATTTTCTCAAACTTTGTGCTTAAGATGGACTAGCAAGCTCTCGACTAGTTCATTTATGGGCATAATTTCCCTTTTACCTGTTTTTACATTCCAATGGAGAAGATTTCATGTTCAATTAAGAGCTCTCCTGCTAATGTTTAGTGTTATATTTAATTTCCTTGACTCATACGGCCTTTATGTACATAATTTAACAAGGCATCTTGACGTCTTGCACATAAGTGACTTTCTAAATAGAGCAAATCACATTGGACCAGTTTAGTCTGGTCAGATAAGAAACTCTAATATAGGTCTTATCTTTTCATGAATGGAGATGAATCCCATGAACTTAGGAGCCACTTACACATGCTATCATGCGTTGCTCCTCTTTCCCGTTTTGAAGTGAAAACACTTTATGAATATCCAAGCAAGTTTGTTTCCAGTAGTGATATTGATGTACCAACGGTTGACTTTAGTGTTTCTAAATCTGAAAGTCCTGAATTCGATTCAAATTAACACATGAATTCTTCAGCTATCTGCAAAAAAACTAGAGTTTGCGTATTCCTTCATTATAGAGAAAAATGTATACATTGATGGTACAATGGTGGTCGTGCAACAACTAACACGAAACCAACTTCTATGACACAGTTAGCTTCCTGCTTACCTGTCTGGCCCAACAAATAAATCTTATGTCACATTAGCATTCAATTGTTTGCATAAAAGACCCTCAGTTTCTGTTGAATATGTATTGCTGGCTTAGAAACTGTAGAGTTAACAAACTGGGACCAGTACCTCTTGCAATACCAAGTAAACTATGGATCCATTTTCCACTAAATCATTCACAATTATCTAATAATGAGAGAATGTTTTTTTGTAGATGAACTAGATAGTCCAGGCCTGCTGAGTTGTTGCAGCGAAGGAGACAAGTCATGAACATGTCCAACTTCAACAATAATAATAACTGCGAAGGTGCAATTATTTTCTGCAGTTTCTCATTTGATGATTCACTTCGTTTCCAAGTTGTTGTCAGTCTTAAGTTCTTCCTCTTTCTGGTAGTTTTCTATATCATAATTGGACCCACGACGCACAGTGGTCACTGCTGCTCTCTGTGTTTCCCCCCTTTTTTTCACCCCTTCTCTTTTTAGGAGTTTATGAGATGCTCAATGCTCATGTCATTAAGCAATTTATTTACATGACCTCAAGTGTGAAGCGTTCGACTGTTAGAATTGTCATCGTCTGATTTCATGAGAATCTGGATATGCATGATTTTATGCCAAAGACATAAATTAACAAAGAAAACAATTTTATTCGAATTTAGTATATAGTATTTATTAATAAATACTCATAAAAATGTTATATTTATTAATTTATAAATTAATGATTATTTGATACTATATATTTTAATTATTAAAATCAATTTTTATTGTTTAGAATTCAGATACTTGATATTTAAATATTAATTTATAAAGTTTTTAATTTTATAATAGAGTTACCTTAGTCATATTCTTTATTATTAATTAATTTTATAATTTTATAGATTATAAAAATTGAATTAAAAATTCAATCAAATAAAATTTAAAACTAAAAATTGTCCTATACAGCTGTACAAACCCTTAATTTTCACATTATTAGCATTGTTTGGAATACCTTTCCATACTAGCTATAGTAGCAAAAAATCGGTACGATAATTTCATATATGATTATGGTACAATTGATACCGACTCTTTCGGTTGGTACCAGTCGGTAATTAGAATACCGATCAAATATTGATTAGAATTATAAATTTTAAAAAAGTTTAGGACTAAATTAAAAAATTAAAATTTTTCAATATAAAATAATTAATAAATAATACAAATAAAAATAAAAATGTGTTAAATAAAATAAAATAAAAATATTATATTTACACATTTCAAAAATTATTATACTATTTTTTATACGTATGTATTAAAAGCAAATATAGTATCAATATAAAATATAAAATATAATGTATTAAGCTGTCCTGTGGTCAATGTCTTCTGGTCACAACATCATTAAAATGAAATTGATGGATAAAGTATAGGCAGGTTGAAATGAAGGTGACGTATGACATGTCAGGATCATGTGGGATAGGGGCCCTGAATCGTCAGTTTCCATGAAAATGACGGCCATGAAAACCTGCAAAGCTTTCTTGCCCTTCAGTTGTGCACTTTCCCAGTTTGCCTATACTAAAGGCCTTTACTACTATAGACGGCAACTGATATCCACTCAGCTCAGAACCCAAGAGCGGAGGTCAATGGTCGAAACGACTAGGTGTAATTTCATTTCATTACCCATTTAGACGAAGAATTCTTTTTTTTTTTTGTTTACACGGGAAAGAAAAATAGGGAGACTAGCTCCGATAATCTAAGCTCCGACGCAGGGATCAAGGGTAAAGAATTCCTCGCTGGTTCCGATGAAGCTCATCCAAAAGATTCCAGGAAAGCTCACGCAGTAAATGTAGGCCCGACACCGCGACCGTTTAGAGAAGAATTTGAGCTATGATGGCCCTATCAAACCCGAAGCTCATAATTTGAAAGCAAATTGAATTGGATTGCAAGCAACTCAAATCAAATTTGAAGTTAGGGGTCCAATCTCTAATTCAATTGGGATTGTCTAAGTTTGCAACTCCATCCATTCAAATCAAGTCTAATCTATATGGATTAGACTTAGAAAATTGGAAAATATTTTAATTTTTACTTAAAAATTTGTAATCATAGGCCAACAAAGATTGTCCAAAATAATTATGTCTTATGATTTAAATTTGAATTCCACACAATAAACCTAAGTATAATACTGATTCTGACCAAAAGTGTAGTTTAGATCCTAACGTTTACACCGAAATCTAAGTTAAACCTTAACATTTCGAGACGTTCAAAATGAACCTTAATGTTTACAAAACTAATTTCAAAATAAACCTTATAAGGACGAAAAATCTTACCGAAGTTACCATTTGTCACTTATATGACGTGTTTTTTTTAAATTATGCATATTAGTGAGATTTACCTTTTATTGATGTGACATTTTTATTTTTAAATAATAGTAGGTTCATAGTAATGCATAACACTCTATTTTGACTAATGTTAAATAAGAGTATTCCATATTGACTAAACATAAAAATACTAAAGGATTTGTAAGTGGTAATGGTCAACTATCCAAACAACTAGTTCTAGTTATTTGGACAATGGTTGACCCAAACCTAATTCTTGTTAGTAGGTCCTACACTCTGCCCATATTAAAAATTCAATAAACTCACCATTTTTTAGCCTTTGCAATCCGGTGCCAATGACTCCTAGGGTCTATAATCAACCTTAATCCTCGTTCTCGAATGGTTTTTTGTTGCCAACTAACGAAACCTATATAACCAAGCCTATTGACTCTAAACCCCACTTCATGCCTCAGTTTGATTATTTCCATCTTTGCCAAAATCGCTCCATCGACATAAATGCACATAAGGATTCCATTAATTGGATCCTCAAGCTATAAATATACTTTCCCATTTAAGTAGTTATGTAAAAAAATTGAATCTTTTAGTTCGTGGATTGAGTTTGTGATAATTGGTGTATTGCAGGTGCATGGTTATTATCTTTTTAGGCCAGTAACGACTATGCTTTCTGTCAATTATTTTGATTGCTTCCTCTCTTCTCATTCTTTCCCAGTAAAGTATATAACGTTGAAGATGTCATCTTTTTCGTGAAGAATGTCAAATTTTACAGGAAGGTGAATGTCTTTGCTTTAGAAAATGTTGTCTTCTTTTGTTAGTGTCATTATTGTTGTTGTTTGGTAAAATTCTAACATTATAGGACAATTGCAAGTCAATGGGTGGCCATTTCAGCTACTTTCGATGGCTTGCTTATCTTTAGCTGCGAAAATGAAGGAAACCCGCGTCCCTAATCTCGTGTTTATCTATTTATGGTTGTGAGGCATTTCTTTGTTTCTTTAGGCATGCAATAGAGGTTGGGTGTGCTTCTCATTGGGGGCTTATCCTTGTTTCATAGTGTGGTGTGTCTTCTCCTTGTTTCACAATGTTGTGCGACTCCGTCACTAATATTATGATTGCAACTTCAATTAGATTATAAAAACTTCGCACATAATTGATGAGGTCCTATTTCTAACCAATTTCATAAATGTTCAATTCGAACTTGATCTAAATTCTATGAGTTCTCTACTCCATATCTAAAATTAGTAAGACCCAATAGAGATGAGCCAATTGTATTCAAAATTTAAACCATTAATAGTGTCACAATTAGAATTCCAGAAGTTCAGAATAACTTCTATTTAGTCTATCAAGAACCTAACAATTTAATCACATAAACCATAGCTTATAAGTAAAACTCATGGCTTTACTTGCAAAATTCTTTATTGAATCAATACAAAACCTTGAAGTTAATTATAAAGGAATGTGTTTATAAAATTGATAATTCATGCCTATACCATTTAGAATAAAACAAACTCAATAATATAATAACATAATATTGTATGGCTTGCATATATGTTTACCTAAAAGAAGCATCTGGTTAGCTATTTATTGCTCATTTAACATTAGTCAAAGTAGCTTGTATATATAAATGTTTGTATATTTGTTTGTATGTATTTATAGATGTGTTTACATCTGAAATAACTTTTGTATTAATTTTTCCTTAATTAGCATTAGTCAAAGTAGCTTGTATATATGTTTGCATCTTAAATAACTTCTATATTATTTTTTCGTCAATTATTTTATGCTCAATTAGCATTAATCAAAGTAGGTTTTATATGTGTTTGTATTTGAAATAGCTTGCATATATGTTTACATTTGAAATGGATATTATTTTCTGCTCAATTAACATTATTCAAGGTAGCTTGTATATATGTTTGCACATATTTGTAACTTGTTATTTATTTGAAATAGCTTGCATATATGTTTACATTTGAAATGGATATTATCTTCGTCTTGTTTTGCTGAATTGGGAAAGTGGCATGAACATTAGAGAAAGTATTAAGTTGTTTTGCCCTAAATGTTTCGTGGCTCTCTAATGAGTTATTTTATTTCTTTGTTCTCAACTCTGTTCTTGTGTTCCTAGGTCTAAACCGGGTTCGCTGTCCTAGATTTGGGCTTCATATGTATATCCTTCCTTATCAATGAGATTTTTTAATTTCTCAAAAAAAATTGTTATTTATATGTCATTTGTAGGGTTATTTACTTGCCATTCATTGGGATATACGGACTCAATATGAAACCTTGAAAATATATTAATATGGATACTTTAAGAAGATCCCGAGTTGAGTTACGAGAGTAGTTTGTTGTTAAGTTATTTTGATAAAGAGGAATTTGATTTTGTCAGATATAAACAATTTATGAGATGGGTAAGGAACTTAGATACTTACAGGTAGACAAGGAATATTATTGAGTTTTGAGTTTTAGATTCAATGAGTCTTTAGGGCTTACTAAATCAAATGAAAGTTGCATTAGGTTAACTAACTTTTAAAAATATATGCAACAATTGGGGTGTATCTCATATACAAACTTGATGATTCGATTGCAGCTTTCGATGTTTTGGCAATAATATGCAATAATGAGGATTTAGGATTTGATGAGGATGTTATGCCTGATGAAATTAATGTAAATATCAATGAAGAAGAGAATAGTAATGATAGGAATGTGTGCACTTATAATGAAACTGAAGGTAACAATGAAGTAGAAGGTGATAATAAAGCTAAAGGTGTTAATGAAGATGAAAGTGACAATGAAGATGAAGTTATACAAAATACATTCGATGTTTCAATTCTAAGTGGACTTCAACCAATGGAGATTGATTTTAATGATTATGGAAGTTTCATTAACAGTAATGAGTACCTTTGTGGAGAGTAGCCTGGGGAGTCAATTAAAAGACTTAGCACAAGTGTTAGACATGCAGCAGGTGGTAGTACATTACATTGGACAATAAGTATGTAGTTTTCCAATGCTAAAGAATTTAAAGATGTTGTTTTTGCTTGTTCAATAACAACAGGATTTAATGTCCAATGGAAAAAAAGTGATCTTCAGAAAATTAGAGTTGAATGCATTGAAGGATGCAAGCAGGATTATATGCAACCAATAATAGGAATGACAAATGTTTCAAAACAAAAAACTTATAGGCTGAGCATTCATGTTTCATAATAAACAAATCTAAGATGGCATTAGCAAATTTTATGGCTAGACAATTCCAAGACAGAATTCTAGAGAAGTCTAGGATTACCACTATAAAGATGATTGAAGAATGCATAGAAAAAATGATCATTTTTTTTAATTCCATTATAGGTAGGGTTACTAATTGGAAATTAAGGAAGGAGCAAGCATTAGACTGTGCTCATGGATATTCCAAGCTATAAGGTTACATCCAAGAGTTGAAACATAGAAATCCCAGGTCAACAATGGAGCTACAATTGTCAAAGAATAGAAAACACTTTTAGATTCACTTGCTTCGAGTCTTGATGTCTTATAGAACATCCTTAACACTTTGACTAGAGTTCTGACAGATTGTCCATTCGCTTTAGAAAGTAGGATCAAATCATCAGCAAATGTAAGATTAGATATCTTCAATCTTTTACATTTTGAGTGGGATTTGAGTGATTTACTATCCTTGATGGTTTTTTTGAGGAGTATATTGATGACCTCCATCACTAGAGAAAATATGAGATGTAGAATCTCCTTGCCTAATCTCTTTTGGGCTCTTAACAGCTTTAATGAGTTTCCCATTTATCAGTATATGAAAGGTGGGAGTTAAGAAACATTGAAACATCCATTCAGTAACGTTTTCTAAAAAATCCATTGCTTTCGTAGTGTTCAAAAGGATTACAAAAAATTATAAGCCTGTAATCCCCTAGCCCTCTTTGCTCATTGCCTTCTGGGATTAGAGAGATATAGGTTTTTGTTCATCGCTACGGGTAATATTTTGTTCATAAAAAATCCCATTATGGCCTCCAAGGCTGTATCTTTGATCACAGGCCACATTTTCACAAAGAAGTTGATATTAAGCCCATCAAGCTCAGGGGCTTTGTATGGATTCAATAGTCTTAGAGCCCTTTCAATCTCTCGAATTGATACCGTAGGCATTGGTACGAGTATTCATCACCTGTGAGACATGTCGTTCTCTGTACGGAGATCATTGCTCCATATTTCTCTACAGACACAATTCTATGGCATCTCTTGGAAAATAAACAGTGGTTTTGTCTCCTTCCTTCAACCATCGTAGCTTATATTTTTGTCTTACTAAGGCATATTCCAATAGAAGAGCGTTGGTTAGATTGTCTCTAGCTACTTTCTCACATTTTTATAAATCTACAAAGGATTAGCTACTTTATTAACGATTAGCATTAGGCACATGAGGCAGGCAGGCCTATGATTATAAACAGAAAATTGCAACCGACCCCATAATAGCAAGCAAACCAACCACCTGTCATAAGGCAATCCTTATTAACTGCACTAGTTACAACCTTTCATACACTGTAGGACTAGCCGGAATACAATTGATGAAAGGAAGTATAACGGCTAGTACGAACATCATGTACATCAACATTGAAAATCTTTGTTGGGTTAAGTAATCAGTCTCAACCCCACAAATTCAATGAGAGAGAGAGAGGCTTACAGGAGGCACAAATTGATATCTCAAGGGAACTAAACATGGATGAAAACTGCTCCTGTCTCCAAGCAAATACAAGAATCCATTATCCAACAGTTCAGAGAAATGAAATTTGTATAAAGTGACTGCACAGCAAACCCTTGGCAGTTCATATACTGTTTGTAGAACGTGAAGAACGACTTCGGCGACTTAGACTAAGATCTTTCTTCAGCATGGCCTCCAGATTCTGAAAGCATTTCAACGGTCGAACCTAAAATAGTCAAAAGGATAGAAAATCAATCAGTTAGTCGTAATAAGGAATACTTTTGAGCCTCTTGAAGCAGCAAGTTTTATGCTCATCCTATTACTCACTAAGGACAAAAATCATCATATAATGTTTGACAAACCCTTTTTGATGCCATGACTAGAGATTAGAATTAATGAAACATTAGAAATGGCCATTGTAAATATACAACGTCAAGCTAGTCAGATGTCTGTTACATCAAGCAACATGCATCAACTAGATTCCACGAAGAAGAAAATATTTGATCAAAGCAAAATGTGAAAACAGGGATCAATTTGCTCAGGTAATTGGAAGCATGCACTGCATGAACAGAGACATGTACACAAAAGAAGATAGAAACAAAGATCTAACCTTCCAATGCTTCTTATGACCAATTTTGGGATAAATGGTCTCCAGTTTTGTTAATATTTGCCTGAATGTTGGTCGCTTAGCTGGATTCTCATTCCAGCACTCTTCAATCAACCTGTTGGCAGAAGCCAATATCAATGAGCTTATTCAAAAGGTTATCTTTATTTGCCTAAAATAAATGTCAATGACCTTAACAACAATTGAGCTTTATCAGAGACCAATGGATAGACAAACAATGACATATATTCAGATAGGGATTGAGGAAGTAGGAACTAAGAAGGGATTTTTTAGATCAAGATCCCACAGGCCATGAAGCATAAAAATTTGGTTTGTTGTTCAAACAAAAAGGTGCAAGGTTTATAACTTGTATACTCATTGCACTACCGATTATCTTGGCCCAGCACTATCAGCTGCTGTAATGCATTTTCTTAAAGAAATAAAAACAGTCAAGTGTTTTTGGGTATTTAATGCATCCATGGTTGAGGAGAGGGGAAAAAACAAAGGGAATTTATGACATAGGCACTAAAAGATGGTGGCAAGATATGTCACAACACTGATGTTGCCTAGGCTGATGTACAACACAGAATTATGGTTACAGTTGTCAAATATTGGATACTCCTATTTTAGAAAATGTACAAATAAAAGTAGCAAGCTTCAACCACTTCCAGAAAATGTAAACATAAAATGAACAAACAACTACTTTAGAGCAAGATGGGCCATACTCTTTAAGTCCATGACCATATAGCTTTGCTGGAGCTCTGAAAGGCGGCCGCTCTTTTGAAGCATATGCTTTAGGAGCTTCATGCTCTTGCTTTCCATGAAATGGTGGACATCCTTCAATCATCTAATATATAGCATGTTATAATATCAGTCAAATATCATAACCAACTTAACAAGTTAGGAGAGCCAAAAGCATAATCAGGCTATAAATGTATCCGTTCTTCAACTGCATTAGAAGTTCCATGTATAGATACCAACAAAATCAACCTGAGACATTCTCACATATGCCAAGATACATATACCAACATGAAATATGTTACATTTCAGATGTACTCATACTAATTGGGATTGAAATTCATAAATCTTTACCTCCTGAAGAATTAAAGCAAAGGAAAAGACATCTACTTTGGTATCATAATCTCCCTTTGTAAAAACTTCTGGAGCCACATATCGATCTGTTGATGAGAAGCAAAAGAATTCCCATGAGATTCATCCATGATGGCTACTGCATATGTAGAATAAAGAAGTTGCAAGCAAGGTCTGTAAGAGACACTATCTTTTGCAACCTCCATCTGAAAAGAAAATTAGAGTGATGATAAGCAAGCTCACAAGAAGCTTCTTGATGGCTTAGAGGTCTGTCTTCTTTAACAGTCAACAATTTGCTAACTCCAAAGTCTGCAACTTTCAAGTGCCCCGAATCATCCCGCAATATATTTCTGTTATCTTGCTCATAAGCAACATAAAAATATGCTGACAAGTTCAGAAAATTGAGAGAGCCGGTGAATTTTAATAAAAGCTTATTATAGTCTTAGCATCTCTAAATAAGAAGTTGCAGTCAAAAGGGCAAAGTAGAAAAAGAAAACTCACGAAGGCTCAAGATCACGGTGAATTATAGGTGCTGGCTTATTCTCATGCAAATAACTCATTCCCCTGCAGAGTTCTCAGATTCATCAATTGTCTACCAAATTCTTATAACATTTAATGCAGATAAATATCTTGCAAATTATGATCTAACCATTCTTCAAACAATGACACACTACTATTACATCTGGCATCTTCCTTATTAAAACAATGTCCAAAATGCAAATAAACAGAGTTCTCTTTCTCTAGCTAACACAGAAATAGAGGCAGACCTTGCAATATCAAGTGCACATCTGACAGCTGTAGCTGGTTTCAAGGGTCCTTTTCTTTTTAAAAAGGCACATAGATCCCCCTGAAATTCCAACAGAATAAATATGGATTCAAATTTGAACTCCAAATACATAAGCTTCAATAGAAATCTAAAGAAGTATTTCTACCCTGCTTTTAATTTGGACCAATCATCTAAAAGATGGCAACATAAAATTCTACATATTCCAGATGTGTTATGGCAGCTAGGAGAGCAGAGATCTAATTTTTCACGTAGCTATATAGAATGCTTGATCCAAATTTCGAATTTTCAGTATTAGAATACAAGTGCTAAGAGCATAGATGGGAATTAACAAAATACGAATGATAACAATTTTGTGAACATTGAAACAGGCTGGTGAAAATTATCTCTTGTTGGAACGGAAAGAAAAATGCTAAATTCATTCAAGTACCAACAAAGAGATATTTTTGGGGGAAGAAAAGAAAAAATTTGAGTAATCACATTATCTCAGGTTACACAAAAGCAACTTCACTTTATGGAAGATCCTTGGGGGATTACAACCACCAACATCAGCCTCAATAAATCATCATTCATCAATTATTAACCAAGAAATATCTAGAATAGCAAGTGATATATATATATATATATATATATATATATATATAAAAGCACATATAACATAATTAATGGCAAATAAAACATCATATATATACATATATATATATACATATAATATATATATATAAAAGCACATATAACATAATTAATGGCAAATAAAACATCATCAACAAACAGTGATAATTGGAAACCTTGATGATCCAGCAAACAGCAACAATTGAAGGGTACTAATTGAATATTTACTTTTGGCAAGTATTCTGTTACAATCATCATTGGGCTACTTTGAGTAACTGCACCCAGAAATTGGACCACATTTGGATGACGTATCTTCTGAAGCAACGCAAGCTCATCCCTGAATGCCTTCCTGTATGGAACTAATCATTTTAAAAAACACTGAAGCAGAAAAAAGAAACAAAACAAAATAACATTTGAATGGATAAAGGCGTACACTTTATCTTCGTCAGACAGAACTTCCTCCGTAAGCTTCTTCGCAGCTACTTGAATTCCACGCCACATAGCCGTACAGAAGGTTCCCTGTGACATGGAAAGCATTTTAACTATCCAACAAGTTTGGAAAAAATTTTCCCAGTTGTTTTGCTCAAATAATGGGAATTGGAACAAATTTGGAAAACAAAAAGTAAACATCTTCCAGGGGTAGAACTATTGTTTATGCTCAAATATCAACTTTCCGTTTTATGGCCATAGAATTTGACCTAACAGAAAATAAAAATCAAGAAGTACCAAAAGAAAATTTAGAGACAATAATGGGAAGTTTCTGGTCTGCAAGATTCTTTACAATTTGAATATTAATTCCACTGCAGCTATTAGAACAAATTAAATACACAAACAAAAACTTTTCTGTATATCCAAAGATAAAGAAGAATAAATTACCTTAGTAATTTCCACACTGTCAGTAAAATCAAGTTCACTTGGATTGATCTCATATTCTGGGACTTCCTGAGCATGGTTGACATGCATGGGTGCCGTCTAAGAGATTATCATCAGATCACATTAAATGAGGTGAAACAGGATAAAGAAACAAAAGAATGGCATCAGAACAACCAAAATTGAAGCATACCAGACGTTTTGCCCCATGTTTCTCCAAAAGTTTGATCACCTCATGATTTTTATAATATATGGCATCAGAAAGAGGCTGTTAAAACAAGTATTAGATTGCATTCAAAATGACAGAGATCTGAAATGGTTAGAGCAAAAAAATCGAATGCTTAGCTACACAACAAATTCTATTCCTATCTCGGAGGAGATAGAAAGAGTGAACATAACAATGGGATGAAGCATAAGATTAGCGCCGTGTTTAGGTGTCCATTGTTCATAATTATCCTTGTGCATAATCTATGGGATCAAATTCTCTGTTCCAGTTAACGAATTCCAACCCAATTCTATTAAATCTTATCCACACAAATGTGTGGACCAGATTAAAAGGAACAGGATTGGAACAACCTATCACTTGCTCCAACCCATAATCTATTGCCTTAATGGGATTAACTGCGCAAGTCTTTATACATATAGTGATTGTACGTTCATTTTATATGAACAGACTTATAGTGATTGTACGTTAACTTTCTATATACAGAACTGACACCAAAATTACATCTCAACGTCTCGCTTCACCCTTCTGTTCCCAAGAAATCAAAACGATATACTTGCCATTCCCAACACAGATTCCCTTTCTCATTTCACAACTTCTTGTATTTGAGAGGAAGTCAATTACATTACCACTCAACATAACCACATACACATGGTTAAAACTCGCAAAAATATCAAGAAGACAATTGATACCATATCTATTACAATCACAATCACAGTGTAAAAATAAATAGTAGTGAAAACTTACCGTGCTACCCCACCGATCTTCGGGGTCAATCTCAGCCCCTTTATCGAGCAATAAAACGACGACGGCCGTCAACCCCTGGCAGGCCGCAATATGGAGCGCAGTCCTGTAATCAATATCCCTAAAATTGACATCAACACCCGAATCCAACAGCTCTCGAATTCCATCCAAATCCCCCTCATTGGTTAAGTACATTAAACGCACACCCGGCTCAACCTCCCCCGATTCATCATGCTCCAGACCCACATCGTCCCTGTTCCTCTCCGGCGCTAAAGACGATTGCTTTAATAAAGTGAACCTAACAGGGTTCTTGGTTTCCATTTCAACAAAACCCCACCCACCAAATAAAAGTGAAGAAAGCTTAAAAATTTACAGGAAGCTTATTCTTTCTGGACTATAACCAGACGAAATAAAGCTTCATGTTGAATTCTTTGTTTATGTAACGAGAGAGGAAAAATAAAGCTTAAACCCTAGTCTGGAAAGACTTAATCTTGACACCAAAAACACTCAACAGCTAGCTGCTTCAAAGGACTGGCTTTCAGTTCAACTTGGAAATGTAAACACTCAAAAATCAAATTTGAAGACCAACAACTCAAGAATCAGGCGATCTACAGGCGGGTTTGTAAAGGATTGAAGAATTGAAACTATAGAAAATAGCTTTTCAAAGACTAATGGAATGGAATAAAATATCTTTCTAGAGAATATTGTAGTCTGGATATTAATTGATAGAGTGAAATATAATGTAGTAAAATAGAATATAATAATTTATAATAAAATGTGACGTAATATAATAAAAAATTATTTTGAGAAGTACGAAAGACATTGTAATAAAATATAATTTAGAAAATGTACGTAATAAAATGTAATTTATAATAAATGATTATTATATTTTTTTATGTTAAAATAGCTATTGAAAGAGATTTAACCCTATAATTTTAAAATAAAATTTATGTTTTTATTATTAATTATATAAAAATTATTATTAATTATTTAATAAATTTTATTATATTAAATTTGATTTATTCTATTTTGTGTTATTTATATTTAAAAATAATTTATTTTTATTTTTATTTATATAAAAATAATTGGTATTAAAAAAACAATTGGTGTTACTGAAAAACCAATAAATATCTAAAAATGTTGTGGTTGTTATAAAAGCAAAAAAAAATAATTGATATTATGAAAAATTATTTAGAATATATTAAATAATAGGCTCTCTAAATTGAATGTTTTTATTTTTACTGTTTAGAATAGAACAAAGCTTAGCATGAAACTATCTCTTTCCATTTAATTCTATTCTATTACGTTATAAAACTTCTTTTGAATAATAATAGTGTGTTACGTCTCGTCTCGTTCTATTAATTAACATCCAATTCAATTAGCATTTGTTTTTGGTGATTAAGAAGTTTGTGTGTATGAATGGTATAGCCTGGCAGGTTGGTAGAGCTTCACAAGCAATTTTAATAGCTACAGTTACAGGTGGGCCGAAGCAAGAGCTTGAATTCAACACGATAACTGGGATTTGATCACGTGCGAGTCACCCATTGAATTTTTATGTCGGCCAAAACAATCCGACCATATCCTATCTTTCATTTAGCGGGTTGATGTTGTATTCAGTCAATGAGGTTAAATTAATCTCTCAACTAATTTTCTTAGGTAGGACCTATGACTTATTTGAAAAGCTTAAATATTGATGTGACGTAATATAATATTGAAAAGTTCAGTATTACGTAATCTTATTCTTAATTAATAGGAAAAATGTTTCGATGACTCAATGTACAAATCCTTTGAATCCGATACCAACAGGTATCATACCCTCTAAAAAAATGTATTCTCACGTAGTTACTCTTTTATATATATTATCCTACTAAGTTTTAATTAAAGAAAAACTATAGTAATATAATTAAAGGTTTTAACAAAGATGTTGATATTGCTTCTTTTTATTCATCTTTTTGGGTCTATAAATCTCAATTTCGGATTGATTCTTAATACTCCATTGGATTTTCTCATTAGTATAATAATGTACATCAAAAATATACAAAGTAAGAGAATTCTCAACTTGTGCTTCTTGGTTAATTGTATCTGGCCAGGGACGGAGCTACAGTGGGGGCAAGTGTCCTCACTTGTCCCCACAGCCTCTAACAAATTTCATGCAAAAAAATTATTATTTTAAGTTTTGCTTAAAAAAAATAAACTTTGCTCCATTAAATTTTTGCCCCCATTAAAAATAATATTTTTTCCTATTAAAATTTTGCCCCCACTCAAAATTTGTTTTGAATCCGCCCCTGTATTTGGGCGACCAACCACCCCTGAACAGGGAGATCATAGATCGACATAATGACGGATAGAGAGTGAGAAAAAGACTTGACAACTGAGGGTTGTTAAGAAGACGTCGGCCTATCAACTTTATAGTTGGCTGCTGTATTCTTAGTACGGATACGGACAAAGACACGGACACAGATACGGGGACATACTAATTTTTAAAAATTGGTAGACACGGACACGGACACGGACACGGACACAAACACACACATATATATATTATAAAATTTAGAATTAAGACAAAAATTCAGAATTCGTAATATGATATATATTGATTGATGTGTTTCAAAACTTTAAATATCTTGATAGTTTATACATATTTTGTACTTTATAAACCTCTCTAAAAAAATATGGAGTATATATATGCACTCTTCATGGGTGTCCGTGTCAGACACGTATCTGACACGTAGACACGACTCTATTTTGCCCATGCTTCTTAGGTTGTATCTAACGTGTTCCATAAGGCCCCAGATGATTCTTTCTTCGACCCCACCAGTATGCAAGTGCCCAGGTATTCCTTTTCCATCACAACTCACAAGAATGGGAAATAAAACAGTTATTAATTGGTCAGTGTATCTCAGCCAAGAAATTGTGGCTGCTGATAAGGTTTCTTTGAATTTGTCTCATGAAAGGGCCTTCTCCAAGACAATTAAGGTTGGGTATAGGTAACGTGCATGTAGCTTCCAGGGATAACGAGTATCAGCTGTGCTTTCGGCGCTTAATGTCAACGTATCACGTGGAAGTTTGAGCTTTATTCATTTTTTATCTACAGCTGGAAAGAGTTGGCTAGCCCTCCTGCAGATGCGTATTCCACCTCTGGACTTTCCAAAGATTCTGCTTCGTGTGCCCTTTTGTAATTAACAACTGTCGACCAATCATGGTGATTGTATAACTGTAATTACAAGGAAAAGTGAACCTCAACGCTGCAAAAAAACATTGGTGGATAAGGATTGAATGCGACGACTGAAGGTAAATCTCCAGGTGTGAACGTTAACTCATAGGTTGTTATGACTCGGTCATCACAATAGGGATTGCAATAGGTCGGCTCAGCCCGACCACCTGCTGCCGGCCTTGACCCCTTGCACGACTTGGCTAGGTCCCATTTTTGTTTAAATTTAAAAATACAAAAACGACTTAAAGGTAAGAAATGAATCCGAGTTTTACTTGATGAAAATTAGATAAGAGACGTATAGTATTTTGGTATTTAGCTGTAAACCTGGAGTGATTTTCAGGTACTGGGCTAAAGATTATGGTTAAAAACCTTAAGGATTTTCCAAGTATCTAGCTACGACTTTTGGATGTGAAAATTATATTAGTGACCTAAAGTGGAATATGGGTACTTAACTATGAACATGGACTGGTTTTCAAGTATCTAACTAAAGATTATGATTAAAGACTTGAAGCTTTTAGGTATCTATCTACAAATTTAGATAAGAGATATAGATTGTATTATGGGTATTTAGCTACAAACTTAGAGTAGTTTCTAGGTATATATCTAATTGAAGAGGATTAAAGACCTACGAGGATATCTAAGTATCTGACTACAAATTTTGGATATGAAAATTACATAAGAGATCAATAGTTATAGATATTTAGATAGAGTGGTTTTTAGGTATATAATTGAAGATTGGGATTAGAGACCTAGAGGGGTTTCATACATCTAGCTACAAATTTTAATGATGAAAATTGGACAAGATACTTATAGTGGATTTTTGGGTATTTTGCTACGAACTTAGAGTGATTTTCAAGTATTTTATTAAAGATGGGGATTATATACCTAGAAAGAGTTCTACTTATTTAACTACGAATTTAGAGGTGAAGCTTAAGGAAGAGATAGCCATGAATCTATAGTAATTTCTAACTAAAGATTAATAGAGTGTTTGGTTGACTAGAATCATCATTCTATTCTTAATCTATTCTTAGTAACAGGTTATTCCCTTATTTGGTTGATAAAAACATACAGAGTACATAATCCAAAAGTTTACTTATTCCTTGAATTTGGAGAATAAGTAAACTCATCTTCCCCTATCTTTATCTATTACAAGTGGGTAAAGAATAAAAAATGAGGACTCGTAGGAAATTACTTAGATATAATAATAATAATATCAATAATAATAATAATAATAATAGTAATAGTAATAATGTAGTTAGTGGGGACCAATAAATTTTTGGTCTTTTTGTTAATTATTCATTTGTTATTCCAAATTTATGTTTTCAAACCAAACATTGACATTATATCATCATTAGAAATTATTAGGAATAAACTAAACTAAATAATACATATTATATTATATCCCTAAAAAATCACCTTATCTATTATTGCAGGTGAATCAAACGCCCTGTAAGATTAAAGACCTAGAGGGTTTTCATGCATCTAGCTAAGAATTTTGGAGATGAAAATTAGATAAGAGATACAGCTGGATTTTGGGCATTTAACTATAAACCTAGAGTGATTTGTAATACGTAAAATGACCTTAGTTACGTATCCCGGATCAAACGTGAAAGGAAAATAAACAAAAAAATACGGAGAATACCTTATTTCGGTTCCATAACTTCAAACGAGCTTTTCAAAGTTGAAACGAGCATGAATCTACCATCGCCTTCACAGGAATTGCTCACAGGGAAACATTAAAGCCTGTCTACAATTTGCTCAAAACGTGAACCTCTAAATGAGTTAGAGTAACTTTACGTTCACAAAAGACATGAGCAACTGCAAGAGACCTTAGCCTCTTTATATAGCATTCATATCAGGCTTTTCTATCACATGCCTGATATGGGTCTGATCCATACTGATCGAGGTCCATTTTTCTCCTGGACTTTGACCCGTTGACTTAGATAATTTATTGGGTCACTTTATTATCTTTATCTGAATCAAATTTAGTTTGCTTAATCGATAAGTTATTAAAAAACCAAAATTGCAATTAAATGTTGTCCAACTTTATAGGAAATGTAAAAAATATCTAACATTCTCCCCCTTGGACAATACTTAATGCAGTGTTGACTCAAGTTTAAAACAGTTTAAAAACTCAGTTATGCTATGATACTATATTAGTCGATTAGGTTTAAAAACAAAACATTTGATCCAAACAGTGACGGCTGTTGGGCCCCGTTTCCGAAGCCCAACGATCGCTCCAAATATCATAAACATAAGACGTACACATAACACCCTATAAGGTTACTTCAATAACCCTCATTTTCCATCATCAGTTCATCTTTATTCTTGTAACATCCCAAAATTTTCCTCACACTATGCTCAATGGCGTGCCCATACAAATCAGTCGCCATGCACAAACTCATTTCTCTTAATTGTGAACATAATTTGGAAAACTTAAAATCTGAATTTGGGTTTGACTTCTTCATAGAATTTGTAACTTTAGGTCTCTAATTTGATTTGAAGCAAAAATCACCTCAATTAGAGTTCTACAACTCAAGATATGCTTAAAAAGCCTAAGTGTGCACATTCTCCAATTTTGTCCTTCAAACCGACCTCTCATTTGATCTAATGCAAACTTTCTCAAAACAACTCCAAATAATACGAATTTTCATGGAGAGATAGATACATGTCTTAGAAATCTATTGGTCTAAGAATCACTTCAATTGGAGGTCGGATGAGGGAGTTATGCTCAAAAGAATCGAACATGTTCACACCCTAAATCGATTTGAACATCTCTTGGCGCAATCACCATAACTTTTTCTACCGATGTCGGATTGCTTTCATGTTTGTACCATTAGAAAGAAGACATCTAGACCTACAACTTTCATGAAGACCACAAAACCTGATTCGACCTCTAACAGTGTCAAAAATCACAATCTTTCCAGTGAATGTCTGTTTAACGGACATGAATCGACCAAACTGCACCATTTCTCCCGAGAAGGTCCGTTAAAAGGACTTCCATGTCCATTTAACGGACATAGACTGGCCAAGGGGTGTTTTTACACCCGAGAAGGTCCGTTAAACGGACTTACAAGTCTATTAAACAGACATGGGGCTTCCCCAAAGCTCTCCAATGCCCCTCCTATGCTTCCAACAACCATCCTAACATCATATACACTTATATTCCTCCCAAATTCACTTATTCTCATGCTAAAACACTTCATAACAACTCAAACAACAACTCATACAACAAATTGATCTCATCAAAATCTCAATTCTTGATCCAATTGTCCATCAAAACCACAAATTCTTATCAATTACCATAGCTGTCATCATGCACAAAACCTATGTAACATTCATATCTCTTCCTTCCGATGTCCAAAAATTACAATCTTTATAGCGTCGGAAAGCTAAAAGGATGAACTACGACTTCGAAGAAGACAACTTTTGCCAATTTTACCTAGATTATTCCAGAATTTCCCTTGAATCAGTTCACGAAATTTACCCTTATGAAAACTTAGAATTCATTTCAACTTCACTTCTTCCTTAACTAAAGCAACACATTCTTGTCCATTCAACTTCAATTCATTTTACTTTTCATACTCAACAACTTCTCATGAATCATAACATTCATATCCTTGTATTCCATAACAATTCACTTACATATATAACAATAGGTCATTCATTAACTCAAAAGGATAGCCTTATTCAATTATATCTAATTTCAACCCACATCATCATACACAATTCATATTTCATATCCCTATACAAATCCCTATTTCATTAACATCATAAAATAAGTGTTTACAACCTTCAATGGCATTTCCTAGCCACAATACAATCTCAATACAAATGTCCAATATACCAAAACATACAAAATCCAATCATTTTCAAAATATAACTAAAGCCTTGTTTTACATCAATAATTCCAAAAACATGACAAAACATGCATATTCGAAGTAATGTCTTGGTTCTCTTCTCACTCTGTTTCTTGCTCAACACCTGAATTGGGGAAAGAAAGGGGGTGAGCTCGAAAGCTCCGTGGGTAACAAGCTTATAATAAATAACAAGTAAAAACCGTTCAAAAGCTCTTTATCATGGAAAAATTCTTTTGAGTCATAAAACACATATTTTGTTCAAAATTCTTGTCATATACTCAAAATCACAATCAACACCATTTATGTAATTTTTGAACTTATTCGCAAATCATAAATGCATCAAAACTTGTCACACTTAAAAACTAATGGCCTAAAGGGCCTATTTTGAAAACTTGCTTTCCATGAGCATGAAACATTCCATATGCAAATTCACCATCCTTTCTCAATTCATCCAAACACAAGCATCAACCATATCACCATTCATTCAACCAAATTCACATAGAAATTCTCAAATCATTCAAACAATAAATGCATCAATTGTAGCAATTTCTCAAATCATTCAAAAAAACAATGAATTTGAAATCATTTTATCTTCTTGGTTTTGAAAACATATTAATGGCTCATTATTCAAACTATAAACATGAAACCCACCTTGAAATCCTTGCTCAAATTGCTTCCCCTCTTGCTCCTCTTACTTCCTCTTGGATTTTCCTCCACATGAACAAAATCCCCAAATCAATAACACTTCCAATTAAGAAGCCCATAACACAATATCACCAAATTGACCTTAGAATTCACAAACCCATGCATTTCTTAAGATATCTAACCCAAAACCC